>KV006441.1:0-14028 GCA_001598015.1 Dorcoceras hygrometricum
TTTACTCGGTCTTCAATGATATGTGATGATGTCATACTGCAGATCCTGACTTAATTGTATGACCACAGGAAGGAAACCTAGTTTTGAATGTTGTTAGAAAAGCAGAGCAACTGTTAGTCAATGACAGGTATATGTTGTAACTTTGTGTTTAGAGATTTCAGGATTGTTGAGTTGTGGTGGTGATAAGTTCAATTCTGACACAGCTCTCGTGTAAAGGAGTATCTACCTATTGTTGGATTGGCAGATTTCAATCAACTTAGTGCAAAGCTCATTCTTGGTGCTGACAGGTAATGTGTGTAGTAGACTTTGAATCGACTGTCTGCTTGTTTATAAATGAAGCCATAAAACTTAAATGTTTGATTACACTAGGTTTTATTCACTCACAGGAAAAGCAATTGCAGAAGGAAAATAGGATTCGTGCCCATTGCATACCACATGGCTCCAAGAACTAAAGATTGATAAAAATTTGGGTCCGAATCTTCTCATACATTGTCAGTTGTTCTACATTCCACTTCTCTTCTCATACATAATCTTTACTAATAAGGTAAAATTGGCTGCCAACTGAGGAGTTTAAACCATGGAGATGGATTTCAAGAATGTCACGATCTTCCTTGCGCTGCCATTTACAAAATGGTTCAAACTCGTGAATTTCAAGCGCTTGATCGCCGAGTTTTCCTTCCAATTGGCGATGTTTTGTATAGTCAGTTGAGATACTTTTTTTGTTTCCAATTCATTTATATACATGTAGTGTTTAAGAATAATTGTGAAAACATAATGTGATGGATTAACGAAGTGGTTTCTTTTGAATTTCCCATTGAGAGAGAATCAATTCTTGCTGATTGTACAAGGAGATTAAATCTTGAAGTTTAAGGTTTTTATTTTCATTTGTAATATAAAAGTCCATGATGTTATTTAAGAACTTTTGATTTTCTTACCCTTTATAATGCATTACAAATAAAATACATGATCGTGTAACCAAAAAAAGATGAAAAAGACATTACAAATTTGTCATGTACTTCGATAATTTTTCCACGTGTGAGCACACAACACGTGCAAAGGAGCACTATCCACACTGTCGATTACTGGTTTAATGTCCGTAGAAA
Organism: Dorcoceras hygrometricum; assembly: GCA_001598015.1. NCBI lineage: Eukaryota > Viridiplantae > Streptophyta > Magnoliopsida > Lamiales > Gesneriaceae > Dorcoceras > Dorcoceras hygrometricum. The sequence goes on from KV006441.1 coordinate 1,104, forward strand.
TTGGAGTTCTTTCCCTCAGCCTTTTGTGTAAGGGATGTTGCCGTACGTCCATGAAAATAACATTTCGCAATAAACCAATTATTTAAATTTCTAGTTTACAACTTATAGTATAATGCAAACTGTAATATTTTGCCTATAAATGAACCAATTTTATAACTTGTAAGAAATTCCCCAAGTACTTTAAACTGACTAGTGAATAGCAAAATTAAATGAATACAAAAAAAAATTGTTAGATGTCATTAGCTCAGCAACAATGACATCAATTTCAGCTTCTTCGATACACTAATGCTACCAGAAATACCTTTATTCTCTCAAAAGAATTTTGTCATTAATCTGTTCTATCACATTGGACCTAAATAAGTCGACATGTTGCTAGAACCTGCAATAATGAATGCAGTTAAGACAATTTTTCATTAATACAATATTGTGATAAAAATTGAAACATTTACAATACCAATAACCGATTCAAAGCCATCTGCATCTGTGTTGTCATCGTCATCCTTGTTATACTGATCATCAACATTTGAACTGATAGGACACAGAATACATAAAACTACAAACATTGGACAAATTAAAAACAAACAAGCACATAAACTATTGACAAATACCAATCATGTAGCATCGGATAGTTACACTTGTCATGTGACACACCCCGTAGCCCACATCCACGACATTGCCTGCTCTTTGACACTTACTTCTCCTTTGAAGATGTCAATCGCTTCCCACAACCCTTTGTTCGAATTTCTGAAGGATCTATAATAGTAGGGACCCCTTGAATGGATTTATTCTTTTGACATCCGATGTCAATTGATAGGCTGACATTGATTTCTTTAACTTTTAACAACAAATAATCTAACTGTTCATCCAAAAAATCTGTCCCCTCGTCAGTCAGTGATGCTTTATCAATTACCATGGCAACTTTGTAAGATAACTTCGAGTGTCTCGACATCAAACACTTTTCTGGATTGTCGCCAACATTTTTCTGACCCATTAAATGTTCTCCTCCAACCTTTGCATCTCGTGTCCATCGCTTAAGTATGTACTTCTCAGGCAATTTCAAAACTTGGTTGATACGGAAGAATGCCAACATATGCCTACATGGAATACCCTCAAATTCGAACTTCATACAACTACATGATATGTAGTCCATCTGCTGATTATGAGAGAGCACCCGTGGTTTTGAGACGGAACTACTCTGAAAACTAATTACATCATAAACCATGCACCCATCACCGACGGCCTTTTGTTGCACATAATATCCGTGACTTTCATACATTTGCCCTTGAAACTCTAACCATTTTTTTCTCGTGTACACCTTAACCATTTGACGTTCCATTGGCCAGTTTGACTTTATCTTGGGATGTTCATTTATATCAACATGATCAGCAACTAACTCATTATGTCGTTGATGTCGGAGAGCCCTATTAAAGCAAATGACAAAATCCATCAATGTGTTCTTTTTGGATACATAACTCTTGTAAAATGCATGTGAACTTTCAGCTCTCTGACTACTTGACATTCCTGCACAAAATATATGGTTTAAATAAGCTGGAACCCACTTCTGCCTCATATCATACATTAACGACAACCAATCATTATTCTCCAAGTTAGCGCATTTAATAACCTCTTTCCACGACTGTTCAAATTCATTAGGTGATGTAGAATTTTCAATAACTTTCTTTATGCTTGGATAGTGAACACGAAAAGTTATAGGGGCTAATTTATCTGAGAATTTACTTAGAATGTGCCATAGACAATATCGATGCACAGTTCTAGGAAAAACATATGCAATTGCTTTCGTTATAGCAGGATCCTGGTCAGTGATGATAACATTTGGTGCACCATTAGGCATAGATTCAATAAGATTGTTAAACAACCAAACAAATGACTCAGTTTTCTCATCGCTCAAAAATCCACAGCCGAAAACAATGGTTTGATGATGATGATTGACTCCAACAAACGATGCAAAAATCAACCCATATTTGTTGGTGTTATATGTCGTATCAAATACAACTACATCACCAAAAACACTGTATGCTCCCCTTGATACATGATCGGCTCAGAAACACCTACAAAATCTTCCCTCTGAATCGGTTTCATAACTAAAGAAAAAATCTGAATTCTTTTCTTTCTCAGATTCAAAGAACTCAATCAAAGTTTCAGCATTAAAACCCTTTTGTTCATCTCTTTGCTCTTTCTCGAAGTTCCTAATGTCTCTTTCTGTACAACCTACATGCTCATCCCATCCATATTCTATCTCCAACAACCGCATTTGCTGATAAGTCGGAACATTGGCTTTTGCAAACTGTTGAGTTAGTGCTTTCTTTGCTGTCGATACACTTCGATGTGAACGTAGCAAATGTACCTTCGAAGGAGTTGATAGTTGATGATTATGGTTTTCAATAAAGGTACTGATAATCCAATTAGATCCAGTTTGTTCTTTCACAATTGTGAGCTTTGACTTACAACCGGTCCTTACACCACCACGTGCTCTTTCTCTTATAGGTTGATCACCTCTCAGCTTTTTACTTGACTGGATTTCATCTGTATATCCCTCTTTAAAACATACAAATTGCTTCCAAACAACTTCATTTGTTATCTTATTTTTCTTGCTATTATTTAGTCTCGCACTGAATCCTGCTTGTCGAGCATACTGGTTGTAGAATGAAAATGCTTCATCTATTGATGCAAACCTCATCCCAATTTTTGGTTTTCGTTCATCAACAACTTGGGGTACATACATCTGATCGTCGGTGTTGATTTCTTCCATTGCTAAAAAAGACATACAATTCTCTAAGAAAGATTAGAGTTAAATAAGTACTGGTGGTTGATTAACAGAAAATATGGTAAAATAAGCTAGCGCATTATGAGAACGGTTCCACACAGAAACACAAGAAAAATTATCTGAGGAATTTACTACACAGTTCTGTATCTACTTGCATGTGAGAGGTAAAAGCATGTTGAAGTTTCTACGTGTGAAAGTACGGTTGAGATCTACAATACATTTTCTACATTTCAAAAATTCTAAAGGCAAACAAAACAATCCGAAAAGGAAAATTAAATAACTTTCTCAATAAAAGATTCAATAAACTCCTCACCCAGGGAAGTCAATGATTGAGAAATTTGCATAAAGGGCTTTTTGAATTTTTTTATGATGCAATACACTTGAATATGACTATTGAATTAACTTCATCAAAACTCATACAAGTATGGTATGTCAGTCGAATGGAAAAGAAATGTTGTTAAATGTGGAAAAAACCACAAATTTGCTGCAGTAACACCTCTCGCCCATTAGTCCTAAGTATGGTGCTTCATATGTCTGTAGTGATCTGAACACTGTACACAGTGATTGTCTAAATCAATTAAATTACTTGCTGTATTCATAAGCTATCTAGAATTTAGTAACTCCTTTGTTCATGAAATATAAAAATACAATGTGACCATTACATTACTCCAATATCAGTTATTGAGAATTCATAATTATTAAAAAGCCATATACTCCAATATTCTTTTCGACCCCTGAAGAAGTGCCATTGAAAGCACTCAAATGAAAAAGGATAGAGCCGTAGAGTAGCTCTTTTCTGCATAAAAAATATCTTGAGCTCCCTAAAGATGTTGTTTTATGTGGAGAATGAGTAAATACGAGTAAATATCTGGTTTGATTTGTAAAATCTTATAATTCTATTTATCTGGCATGAAATAGGATTCTTATTTTGCACAGCCAATACAGTGTTTTAGATTTTCGGAACTGCTTTTGAAAGTTTTATGTATTTATATTGAATATCAAATCTTTACAGCTATGAACGGTATAGTGTTGTGAAAAAGTATATTTCGAACCTGATTTTGAAAGTTTTATGTATTTATCTTTAATATCAAATCTTTACAGCTATGAGCAGTATAAAAGAACAAGGGAAGAAATTAATAAGTATGAGGGTGGGTTGGAACAGTTTTCACGTGGATATGAGAAATTTGGTTTTACTCGCAGGTATGTCACCCTTTGGAACATTGTAGATATTATTTGCTTAAAGATTCTTAGATGAGAAATTTTTCGATTGTTATTGAGTTATTTCATGTTAATTTACTCTGTATATTTTTGTGGGCAGTGAGACTGGTATCACTTACAGGGAATGGGCACCTGGAGCTAAGGTTACTTCGCTTATGCATCTATATATGAGCTGATAGTATTCATGTCATCACCTGCTATTAAATATATCGCAAAATCTTTTTCCAATAGACAAATACTTTTAACTGGATTCTCTAAGTCTCCCGTTAAATGTTCTCCTCCAACCCATTCAATACGAACACATCACTGGACAATTCAAAACACAAACCCCCAAAATAAACAAGAAAATGGACCATCAAAATCGACATCACAAATCTCAGTTCGCAGACAATGCAAAACTTTTAGCTTTTAATCAGATGGGATTTACCTGCGCCACTGATTGGCAGTACAAAATTCTCAATCAAAAGAAAAGGGAGAGAATACTTACCAGACAGCGGAGGCGGAGGCGCGGTGGTGCAGGGGCAGTTCGGCGGCGCGTCGGAGTCGGGGGTTGAATGGAGATCGTCGAGCGGTGATGGAGGTGGTCTGCGTCTGATGGGAATTTGGAAAGGGGTGTGTGAAAGTGAAATTGTTTTTTTAAGAAAAAAAATCGGGCCAATGGGTAGTTGACACGTGGCAGGTGATGTAAAAAAAACTGGCCAATGGTTCTTTGACACGTGGCAGGCGCGGATGTGTTGTGGAAACTTTGATTCAAAGTCTTTATTTTGAGTATTAACTTATCTTAAATGACATTTTTGGTTCAGGTCCAAACAAAAAAAAAAAATTTTAGCCCAAATTTCATGCTTCCATGTAATTGTGATTAATTGATTATTTAATCCCTGATTTAGAGCACCGGACCTGACATCATTTTCCTTGAAAACCATGCATAAGAAATAAAATCGCTAATTAAATAGTTTTGGTGAACTCTGTTTCTCGAGTGTGGACCTTCTACATCAAGTCGCTTGATCAAGTTATATCAAATCATAATACTAGATTGGAAAGACATCCCATTAATTTTTTTGGAATCCAATCCCGTCAAATGTAAGGCACCCCGTACTTTTTCGAAGTCCATTATGCATAAATTTGATATGACCACATGGTACTTTTCCATATCTGTAATAAATAACCACAGCCAGATTCCACCATTCAAAATATTTTTCCTCGTGCTTAGCTCAATAATTTCTCAAGTCTCAAACCTTTTCATATTTTCCTCAACATATACTTTCATAAAATAATAATAATTCATAAATAATTGGAAAATTTCTAAATATCATAAAATAGACATAAAATCATTAAAATAACATTTCATGACAGTGGGCTGCCCCTAGGACTGAAAAACGTGACTAGGCAATTTTCGCCTCGACGAGACGTAGTTTGAGTGACAAATCCGTAATATTCATTTATCAACCAAATCACTCCCAGTTCGAATCTACGTGACCCTAACTTGATGGACTAACAACTGGAACCAACCAGATGCAAAAATAATTACAGACGCGAACAACGCGATGTCTGAAAGTTCACTGTTCGCGCAGAGACATCAAACAGGTACGGACCAGCCGTCAAACCCGACCACTTTTCTCGACCCAAGGACACGACCAGACCCTCAATCAGCCCCTTAGTGACCCCTAGACTCAATCCTAGACAACCTAGACCAAACCATGGACCACAAGACACAACCTTACCAAAACTCACCCATATCTCCTACACCATGCAATGGCCGAAACATTGCTAATCAAGCCTAGGCTGACACGGTATCTAGCTTCCATTTGCTCTATCGGACCATAGACTCGTCTAGACCTAGCCCTCCCTTGAACCATACAAACCTTGACCCTAAACCCCTCGGCACTATCCTCTCGATCGGTTCTTGCCCCTTCCAAGATCCTAGGCAGCACTTGTCATGCTAAACAGATCAAATACATTAATTTAAAAGTCAATCATCTTTCAAATTCATTGAAAATGATCTATTCATGCATGCAATAATATGATTGATTAGTGCATTCAAATGCAAACTTGTACTTGCCTTGCTTTGAAAACCAATGGACTCAAGGCTTCAAGGAGATGGAGGAACACCAGGTTGCAACTTCGAATTGCAATGGAAGCTTAGTTTTTTTGATGAAAAAGAGATGAACTTTGGGGTAGGGGGTGGAGGCTAGGCTTAGGGTTTCCTTTCTCCTTTCTTTCTTTCTTTTTTTTGATGACGTGTTGTGTATTGTGAAGAGATGGACACAAAAATTGAGTTAATAAGAGGAAATATTGTGTTTTTAATTTGATAAAAAGTGGTGGAAAGTTGCTAATTAGATTTTAATAAAAGTGCTAAACAATATCCTCCTCTTTCTTATCTAGTAGATTTGAAATATATGGAAAGATTTGGAAGGGAGATTTGATATTTAAATATAGAAGTGTTGGATCTGTTTATACAGATCATAATCTAAGTTTTGATTCACACAAAATCTGATATTATTGTACTAACGCTCTACGTGAAATGTGCAGCTTTCTTAGTCTGGGGTAGACATGAAGATATCCAAACTGGAACAGTGAGGGGACGCCTGAGCTGGACTGGTCGAAGATATCTAGGTGGAACAGTAAGGGGACGTCCAAGCTGGTTCAGTAGTTTACTTCTAGAATGCAGGGAACACCAAGCTGGTTCACCAGCCTGGAGCAGGAGCAACACGAAGATCAAGTGCTGAGTAATAAGAAGAGCAGAGTTCAAGCGCAGAGAGATGAAGTGCAGAACGGCTCAAGCGCAGATCAAGTGCGGCGTACAAGTGCAGTGTTCAAGTGCCGTTGCATACACAAGTGCAGGTCGGATCACTAAGCGCAACTATGATCAGTTCATCATAGGGATCTCAGTCCTTGGGAAGAATGAATTAGAACTGATCATTATATCCCAGAGAAGATGGGATATATTCACTGATGCTGGATTGCAGCTCACCCAGTGAAAGAAAGGTGTGCTTGCCGATGGTTTGGATGAGGTGTCTGAATGGACCAAGTGAACAAGCAAGCACACAATGACTCTTAACGAGAAGAATAGAGCCAAGCTGGTAAACCAGATCAGGGAAGAGAAAACCTAATCAAGGACCTCAGCAGCTGGATGCTTATGACGGGGAAGCAGAATGTGGCTGTAGTAAATAAAGCAACCAGCTGGGAAGGAAACCAGCTGAGAGACCAGCTCAGAGAAATGACCTGCTTCACGTAATGAACAAGCTGGCTCGAAGCAGCTCAAGAGCAGGAAAGAACAGAACAAGAGCAGCTCAAGAGCAGATGAGAAGAGAGCTTTGAACGAGAACAGAGAAGAAAAGAGTTCTGACCAGCTCAGTGTAATGAACAAATCAGAATGGAGCAAAGCTGGTCAAAGTCAAACCAGCTCGGATAATATATCTACAGATGCTACGAGCTGGTACATAGAATCAAGCTGGTTAAGGTCAAACCAGCTCAGCCAACAGAGCAGAAGTCGTCTGAGTTCAAGAGCAGAAGTTGGACAAAATGACAAGCAAAGCGATTTTGTTGGTCCGAAAATAGGATCAAAAAAGATAGCCAGCGCTGATTTGACAAACAGTAAAAAATTTTGCGCTGCTATAAACGAGCTGCAATAGCTCAAGGTTCTTGAACATATAAGCACACGCCACAAGTTGTCTAGCTGGGCATCTACTCTAACACGGCGCTATGTGTGGAGGCTAGGGTTTTTTTGTCTTTTTATGTGTAGCCCTAGGTCTAACATAAGTAGACCAATGATGGGCTTCCACTAGTCCAATGGGCCTGTGGCGGGCCCAGGTCCATGTGAACATTCGTTTCAACCGTACCACCGTGGCTTCATCACAATTCCGATCGACGATCAGATCGGACCGATCGACTCAGTTTCCAAAACTGAATATTATGATGCGAAAACAATTTTTCAGACCACCTAGTCCAAAATTAAAGTTTAGCCCCTCAACTTTGGGAAATCGCAATTTTACCCCTGTTGAGTTTTAGGAAGTCGCACTCCCTAAAATACTTCTCCTATGCTCAAAAAACTCACTTCTACGCAGTGAGATCCTCCGTTTTTGGCCAAATTCCTTCTTTTAGGCCTCCGAAAATACGATTTACTCTTTTCAGCCCTTGGTCTGCTACGGTATCAGCTTCAGCTTCTTCTGTTGTAAATCCAGCTAACATCTGCACACTTAGTAGAGACATTAGTAACACAATAAATAGGTTTTGTGTAATTCAAAATACATTCTGGATCTGTTATCCAGATCCATCAGATTTGAACACACAACGTTATGCAGACTACTTTTCAGTGTTCAAATCGATTTGCTGTGTTGTCTTTTCAAAACAGTGCTCACATGCTAAAAGCCAAAAAGCCTGCAGATGCATTTCTGGACAACGGACGCAAAGTACAAAAATGTTAGAAGACTTTTCAATGGCTACAACTTTGTGTCCAACGGACAAATCTGCACGAGAGGCTATATCAAGAGCATAACACAAGCAGATCAATATAGATGTGCAATGATGAATTGCGGAGAGAGTGTTGTGCAAATGCAGAACAGAAAATAGAGTAATGCCAACACATACAGTGCTCATCACAAGTTTGCACACTCTGTGGCAGATAGTGTGCAAGCTGATTCAGTTCTTAGGTGTGAGCTAATGCACTGGACTTCAAAGAATAATCAAGTCGACAGCACAAGCTCTGGGAAGACATTGGTGAAACCAGCTCAGATAGGAGCACTTCCCAGTGTGTCGATTTCATCTTTGAGAGATTGAACGCACACTGTAAATCTCACACACGATTCACTCATATATATTTGAGAGAGCTAATTAGATTAGCTGAGTGAATCAAATTGAAAACTCTCCATTGTAGTAGTTGGACAGAGACGTTAAACAAGTCTAGTTGTCTTTCGCACTGAGACGTTAAAGAAATGTCTGTATCCTTTCTCACTGAGGCAATAAAGAAGTGATGTTAGACACACAGCTTGCAGGCTTAGTGTGTAGTGGTGGTTGCTAGGAGTTCTTGCGGCTGCTGGCCGTAGGAGTGGGTTGTAGCGTGGGTTGCTGCAATCAAAGTCTTCTAGTGGAATCCTTTCCGATTGTGGAAGAAGGGGAGACGTAGGAGATTCAGCTCCGAATCTTCCATACACAATTGCAGCTTATTTCATTACTGCTTTCTTCATTTATATTCATGCATTGCATATTTGTTTACTATGCATAAAACCGCAAATAAGATTTCGAATATAAGAGCTCAGTTTGAGTTACTTTTGCATGATTTTAATTCATTACTCAATCTGTATGTTGGTTCATAAATATTCAAGAACACTGAGCTATTGCAGCTGTGAGACCCAAAAGTTACTAAGATTAATTGAGTTAATTAATCGGGTTTAGCGTAGACCAGATTTGGCTTGAACAGATCTGGGATGAGCCAACTTTGAGTTGGTATGCTTGGCTTAGTTATCGGGTCCGTATAAGTCTTTGAAACAGATCTAGAGAGTTGGAGATGTTCCACGGGAACTGATCAGATGTGAGTGTTGGGCAGTTTTGGGTGTTCGCGCTCAGTTGTGGTGATGAGATCTGGTATCGCAGGTGTTCAGTTGTGAGCTAGCGTGTTTTCTGTGACGAGTAGCTAAACTACGTCGTTTGGATTAGAGGACTTGGTCTTCGTTTCCCTGTATTGTTTCCCGACACTTAGATATATTTCCCGATAGCGAATTCTGTCGCGATACCCTAGCTGCTGTTCATCGAACCTTATCTTCTTCGATTGCCGACGGTAGACAGCTCCGACGGAGACAAGAGTGGTAGCGCTGGACTCCTCTTGTCAAGGCGATTCTTCTCATACATAGCGAATTCTGTCGCGATACCCTAGCTACTGTTCACGACCTTATCTTCTTCGATTGCCGACGGTAGACAGCTCCGACGGAGACAAGAGTGGTAGCGCTGGACTCCTCTTGTCAAGGCGATTCTTCTCATACCTCCTTCGTAGGCTTGGGATTAGCTGGAAGTGGATCGAGATACATCTCCCTTCTGTAGTCTGTTAGCATAAGCGTCGGATTTCGCCTGCCGTTCAGGTAGCTTTTTGGGTAAGCGTTAAGATCCTACCTTGCGCTTAGTTTAGAGCCTTCTGTTGTGTTAGAAGGGTAGGACATATTTGGTTGAGCTCGTAGCTCCCAATTCGTAGTTTCTATGCTACTGTCCCTGAGACTTTGTGCGTTGTTGCTTAGCAGGTTCTCGGATCTGTGTTGATTTTGGACTTCGTTGTTGTAATTATAGTTCAGATTTGAGGTACGTATGTGAGCTTGTTTTACAGCTTTGGATTGAACATGGGTGATTATGCTTGCTGCTGTGTATGCTTTGCATTGTTGTATATGTTCTGTGTTGGACATTTTATCTGTTGCATACACGCATTATCACATTGAGCTCAGATCTATTTTGCCATGCCGTGTTTATTGATCTGTGTGTACAAGGATGCTTGTTTAGAGGCCGAGCGGGTAACTCCCGTCATCCTCATCTCCCTGCTGGGATCTGTTAGCCACTATGAGCGGAGTGGGTAGCTCCCACATCTCATGAGTTGGGCAACAGTAGGTTGAGCTGTGTTTTGCATCTGGTGCCGTGTGTTGAGACGAGTGGGTAGCTCCCAATTGTAACGACCCGTACTTTTATTAACGGAATTTATGAATCTTGGGGGTTCAATTGAAAGTCGTAAAAATTTCAAACATCTAAATAATTTGGTCGCTACTAATTTTTTGGAATTAAATAAGAATAACATTCGAACTCTCAACGTAAACGAGAATCAGATGCTATAATAAAAAGGCGCGGAAAATCTGATAACATGAAACAAAATGATTATATTCCTTCAAGGTGAAGTCTGGACAGATTTCTACACAATAAATGAACTAGAAATCTGACATAGTATATACAACGACCAAAAGGTTCTGTACATTACTATATAATTCAAAAGGGAAAACATGAAATCTGGAACAAAAAGAAACTGTGAAGTATGATGTCCACGATAAACACATCGTTCCTTTCTGTTCAGCTCCCTCCAGCACCTAACTGCACATTACCTGCACTCAATGAAAACTAGTGAGCCAAAGGCCCAGCAGGTAAAGTCTGGAAGTATCAAACATAAAATATAATCGTTCGTTAACTGGTACATACTGGAGTCTGAATTTTAAATACGCTTATGAATAAGCAAACGTAACGCATAACTGAGAAATCTGGAAAGGAACGAAAGCATAAAACATAACTCAATTCTGAAAACATTTTCTTTAAACATTCCTTAGAGCTGTGATTAAACTCACACTTGTGCTATTCATTCATTTTCTGAAAATTATGACAACACTTTAAACATTTGGTCCATTTCGTTTGATCAAACTCCTGATATCAGTCTTAGCACTATGGCTCATTGTTGAAGGGGTATATAGATCCGTCGATCCATAATCCTGATCCTTCCTGGGTTTTGAAGGGGTATACAGTTCGTCAACCGTAATCCTGATCCTTCCTGGGGACCCTTTTGTTGTCATAACTTAAAACATTTCTTAAAACCTTCTGCTCTTTCTTTCTTTCATGAAATCTGTTTTCTTTCCCTTGTACGTTTACTGGTTTTCTTTTGTCTAATGATGTCCTGGAATACTTCGAAGTTTTTCTGTAATACTTGCAAAGATGAAAACTGAATAACAGCTCTCAAATCTGATCAATTGAATCGAATAAATCTTTTGAAATGATTCGGAAATGAATGAGGAATCCGAATCTATGCTTTCTGTCTCAATCGAAGAAGTATTGAAGAAGTAAAGGATGAAATCTGGTTTAACACAAGCGTTTCGACGAAGAAGACACAAACCAGATCTCTGTTGGTCAACTAGATGTCAACGCAACTTAATGAGTAAACCAGATGTCTCCTAGCGAGACTATTCTCACCAGATGTCAACGGACAACTCAGAAGTCAACAAATTATATAAGGAATATGACCTATACCAGAGTTTTCTTTCCCTTGTACGTTTACTGGTTTTCTTTTGTCTAATGATGTCCTGGAATACTTCGAAGTTTTTCTGTAATACTTGCAAAGATGAAAACTGAATAACAGCTCTCAAATCTGATCAATTGAATCAAATAAATCTTTTGAAATGATTCGGAAATGAATGAGGAATCCGAATCTATGCTTTCTGTCTCAATCGAAGAAGTATTGAAGAAGTAAAGGATGAAATCTGGTTTAACACAAGCGTTTCGATGAAGAAGACACAAACCAGATCTCTGTTGGTCAACCAGATGTCAACGCAACTTAATGAGTAAACCAGATGTCACCTAGCGAGACTATTCTCACCAGATGTCAACGGACAACTCAGAAGTCAACAAATTATATAAGGAATATGCCCTATACCAGATCTCATATATAAAAGAAGAAATCTGAGATAAAGGAATAGTAGAAATCTGAATTAGACGTAAGTGTTTTATCGAAGAGGAAACACTTCAGATCTCACGAACAAAGATAGGAATCTGAATTTTAACTTATCACACAAACAGACCTCTACTCTTAGAAATCTGTTCATCATAGAATCTCAGCGATGGTATAAGAGCCAGACTTCATACTTAACCGTGTGGATAAACATGAATTACAATGGTTACCTTCTTCTGAAGAACTCAAAATATCTTACGAAATTTCTGGAAATGAATCGAATAAGCTACTTGTAAGCTACTTCGATGAAGAAATCGTTGGAAAACTCAGGAACTTACTAGATGAACATCATCAAACCATTTTCTAAAACATCTTTGAATCGAAATTACAGTAAACGTAACTTTTGCAAAAACAGAGCATGAACTTCTGGTTTTCTTGAAGAACAGCCGAAGCCATCTTCCTCTTCTTTAAAACATACATAAACATATAAAACAGAATTGAATATATGCTTTCCATTGAGTGAGCAA
>KV006441.1:31214-45482 GCA_001598015.1 Dorcoceras hygrometricum
GGCCTTATCCTCATTTTGACGGCCCAATCGACTAGGAACATGTTCAGAATGCACAACGACTATTAGATGTGTTTCATGATAGCCGTCATACCCACTATCACATCTAACATACACTTTGGTGTATTCTAGGTCTTTACTCAACGCAATTGTTAATCATTACACACATAATGAAAGTAAAGAACGCCATATAAAAGAATGCGAATATCATATATAAAGACTGTTTCATACAAGAGTCTATAAACCCACACGCCACAAGTTGGCTAGTTGGGCATCTACTCTAACAGATTTTATCCTCGAAATCTACTACACTTTTACACACCAGATACATCATAAATAACTACTAGTGAGGTTAAATATGAAAATCAGAGTACATGGAGTAATTTGTTACATTCTCAAACATATGAGGCCACTCCTGTCGCATCTTTCCCTCCAACTCCCATGCCTATCCACTGAACCATAACCAAATGAATCGCCTTGTTCCTGAGTTGTTTCTCCTTCCTGTCCAAGATCTGGACTGGATACTCAACATAGCTCAATATACGGTCTAACTCCACCTCATCGGCTCTCAAAACATGGGATGGATTTGGATCATACTTCCGTAACATCGATACATGAAACACGTCATGCATTGCTGACAACTCAGTTGGCAAGTTTAAAAGATACACCAAAGAGCCAATCTGATCAACAATCTCATACTGTCGGATATAGTGAGGAGCCAACTCTCATTTGAGTCCAAATCTCATAGTGCTTTTAAAAGGATAAATCTCAAGGAATACTTGATCGTCAACATGAAATTCTAAAAGCCTATGCCTTTTATTTGCTTAACTGACTTGGGATGCCTTCATCCTTTTCTTGATCAGATCAACTTGATCTCTCATATCATGTACTAACTCGGGTGTAGACATTTGTCTTTTCCCCAACTTCTTCCCAAAAGATCGACGATTTACATTTCCTACCATACAGTGTTTGAAATGGTGCCATCTCGATAGTATCTTGGAAAATTTTACTAGAGACAAGGATTCCTACCAACCTGCATTCAAATCCATCACCACCACTTGTAACATGTCTTCGAGCGTCTGAATGGTCCTCTATTTATCTGGGGATGATAAGCAGTGCTCATGACCAATTTTGAATCGAACGCTGATTGCAAGCTCTTCCAATTCTGGAAGTAAATCTGGAATCTCTATCAGATACTATTGAAACTGGTAGGCCATGCAGTCTCACTACATGATCAATGTATACCTCTCCATCTTCTTCAAAGAGCATGACAGGTCATAAGAGATGAAGTGAGATAACTTAAGCAGTCTAACAATCACCACACAAATAGCGTCACAACCCAGATTAGAATGAGGTAAATGCATCACAAAATCCACAGCAATATGTTCCCAATTTCATTGTTGTAACATCCCGAAATCCAGATTACGTAGAAATGAGTGCATGACTAAGGGAAAAATATTTTTTAGATGATTACATGCCTTATCATATGATTTATTTATGATTTTATGCTGCATGGTATGCGTGTGTTATTTTTCAGCCTGCTTGAGCTACGGGCGCGTGGACGAGATTAGGGTCGACCGGGAAGAAAATAAATTGAGATTTTTAAGTTATGGTATATTAAGAATGATTTTATTTTATTTTAAGCAATTTCCGAAAATTAGGATTTTTATAATTATTTTGGAGGGGAACCCGTTTTTCGCCTATACGGGCTGACATATTGAGTTTTAAGGCATTTTAAATTATAAGGAGGCAAAGATTTCGAAATTTTATAACCATTAAAGCCCAAGCATGAGTTTTAAACACCTTTTGATTTAATTAGAGGGCAAACTTGTACTTCCTTTTAATTTAAATCTATAGGGGTCATTATAGGCACTTTCATAATTCTTAAACACATCTTACACACAAACCTAGCCTCCATATTGTGTACCAGCTGTCTTCTCTGGAGGGGAACCCGTTTTTCGCCTATACGGGCTGACATATTGAGTTTTAAGGCATTTTAAATTATAAGGAGGCAAAGATTTCGAAATTTTATAACCATTAAAGCCCAAGCATGAGTTTTAAACACCTTTTGATTTAATTAGAGGGCAAACTTGTACTTCCTTTTAATTTAAATCTATAGGGGTCATTATAGGCACTTTCATAATTCTTAAACACATCTTACACACAAACCTAGCCTCCATATTGTGTACCAGCTGTCTTCTCCCCTCCCTTAGCACACAAAGTTTTGAAATTTTATAGCCATTTAAGGAGCTTGGTGATCAAATTCCGGCGGCGCCCCGATCTCGCACCTACGACGTCCGTACCTCGCAGATCAACGTTTTCTTCAACCCAGGCATGTGATATCAACTCCATTGGTCACCATTTAAATCATAATAACCTGTTTTATGAAAATTATGCATGAATGTTGTGTGTATGCCTCGGATCTATACAGCATGGTTCACGTTTTATGCATGTCTCATGTTACATCTCACGGTTTTGATTTGTGCATGGCTTCGGTTTAGGGGCTGTCTAAGGGACCTTGGCTCGATCTTAGGTGGTACATGGGAGTCCTAGGGAGGGCTACGAGTGGTCCAAATATGAGAGTTAGTGGTCGAACCGGTGGCTAGAAAACGAATACCGCGCGCTGTGTGTTTCTGTGTAGCGCGGTGCGTCGCCTTCTCCAGGGTCGTGCGCTCTCGTGAGACCACGGTTGGGGCTGTGGCTGGTCTCATTAGAACAGTCTGGAACTGGGGGTGGTCCAGACGGAAGTGATCCGGCATTGGTGGCCGGATCAGGGAGAAAGATCATTGAGACTAGCAGGTGGTCGCGACGGCGCGCAGCAGGCGGATGCATCCACTTGAAGCGACCAGATCTCCCTGGTTAGCCCATGGTTTGGACCATGGTTGGTCTCGTTCGAACCATCTGGACCTGTGGGTGGTTCAGCCGGAAGGTCTCCGGCAGTGGTGTCCGGAGCAGGGAGAACGGTCGTGAGGAGTGCCTGTGGGTCGCGGCGGCAGCTTGTTAGGGTGTGTGGGATTTTTGGTTTAGGGTTTAAGTTGCTATGGTTCGGTCTAACTGAACCATTTTGGCTAGTTCGGTTGGACCGGATTGGTTCTTCGAGTCTCGAATCAAATATTTTAAAATGGGGTCAAGTTATTTTATTTAGGACCTGTTATTTTATTAATATGTCGATGTCCAATTTTAAAGAAAATAGCCAGAAGGTCCAAATTGAGTCAAACATTTTTAAATGATTTAAGTTATGTTTAATTTTAAGTTTTTATTCGAAATTAGGGCTTTAGGGATTTTAATTGGAGTTAAAATCGATTTTTGGGATTTAATTAAGTCAAAATCGATCTTTTGGTCAAAATCGACTTTTTTGGTCAAAATTGATTTTAATTGATTTTATAGGTCAAAATCGATTTTAATAAGCCCCAATTAATTTTTAGAAGTCAAAATTGATTTTAATTAGTTCCTTTTGTCTTGATTTTTAAGAAATCAAAATTTAAAGAAAATAGGCAAAAATGGGAAAAGCGGTGAACTTTCGTTTCATCGGCCGAGGTTAGAGCGACGGTTGGTCTAGAAGTAGCGGGCCTCAGAATCAATCCTTGACTGAAGTAGAAAAATATAGAAGCCCGTAAATGCATAATTAATCATATATGTAGTATGTTATGTACGTAAATGTTTTAAAAAAAAGAATTAATTATCTATTAACGGGCTAAGCTTTTAAATTGCATGACTTTAAGAAAAAATCACGCATCATGAGATTTTATGAAATGACCAGGCATGTTCTTTTTAAGTTAAAAACCCGAGGAATTGAAGTGATGTGGCAAGTCTACGATGGGAGTTAACCGGGTAGCCGGGCCCGGGGATCCCCTGTTTTTAGAAATGATTTCAGGATTTCAGGGCCTATGGATCCCGGGGTAAAGTCGGGTGAAGTGGCAGTTTCCTATGGATCCCGAAGGTCGGGTGAAGTGGCAGTTTTCAATAGGTGTGACATATAGGGATCCCGAGGTAAGGTTGTGTGAACCACACCGTCACGTACGTTGGTTATACGACTGATCAGTCACACTTTGATCACATCCACTGATATGACTCGTATGCTTTCTTTCAGATTACGATATGCCATGTCATATATGATATATGATATAATTACATGATGAAATGTTTTAAGATCATGTACGCATCCATGTCTTTTACGTTATTTTAATTACAGTATGTGCTTGCATGCGATTTTATTAGTATGTACTTCGTTGTGCATTACGATAGAGCATGCTGAGCCTCTAGGCTCACTAGGTTTAAATGGTGCAGGTGATGATCCTGTTGATGAGCTCATTCCGACTGGCGGTGATGATCTCTGAGCGCCGGTTGCAGCAGTGCCCCGTGACCGCCTTTATGATTCAGTCTGTTATGTTACAGTTATAGATACTGGATTTTATAACATGGTGGCTTTCAGTATTCTTTTTACCCGATGATTTTACGATGTTGGATGTTTGACGTTTTTAAACATTCCTTTATCGAAGCTTAAGGCATTTTGAGAAAATGATTTAGAAATTGTTTTAGAAGGGAACGAGCCATATTAAAAGTTTATGCTTCCGCAAATGTTTTTTTTAAAAAAAATTTCTAGAGTCTGGTTCGTTTCAATTGTGGTACTTCCAAACTCCACAACGTACCACCAGGTCTCACCTCTCCACATTGACCTGCTGACAATTCAAACATCGAGCCACGAAGTCCGGAATATCAACTTTCATGCCTTCCCACAAAAAATAGATTTCACAGAATGATCCATTTTCCTATTTCCAGGACGGAACTGTTGTGACTACAATGAGCTTCTCTCAAAATCTCTTCCTTCGGATCTATCAACCAATAGTCTTCCCTGAAATCTCAAAAACCAATAAGAAGTAACGGTTACGTCATCTGACTGACCTGTCCGAAACTTCAATTTCAACTGACGAATATACAGATCAATCCCCTATGCTGCTCTAATATCATAGATGATCTGTGGTTCAACTAGAATAGAAGAAATGATAAAGTAGTCATCATCTGGTTGAAATCCCCATCCTGCAGATCCCAAACGATCATGAACCTTCGAAATATATAGAGATTTCAGCATCGTATCCTGTTTTTTCTACTAAGGGCATCTGCAACATGGTTCACCCGCCCTGGTTGATATTGAATCTCGCAATCAAAATCTTTGAGCAACTCCATCCACTGATGTTGTTTCATGTTCAGATCAGACTGCGTGAAGATATAATGCAAGCTTTTGTGGTCGGTGTAAACAACAAGTTGCTCAGCGTAAAGATAGTGATGCCAAATCTTCAGCGCAAAGACAATGCCATCCACTCTAAATCATGAACTGGATAATGAGTCTCATGAGATTTCAACTGAAGAGAAGCATAAGCAATCATTCGCCATTCTGCATCAAACACATCCAGCCCATTTAATGATGCCTCTGAACACACAAGAAAACCACCTAAGGCCACAGACAATGCCAAAACCGGAGCAGTGGTCAAATTCGTTCAGCAATAGAAAATTGAACTCACAATCCTCGATCCATACAAACCTCCGATCCTTCTGGGTCAACTGAGTCATAGGCCTAGCTATCTCAGAAAATACATAAATAAAGCATCTATCATAGCTGGCCAACCCCAAGCAACCACGAATCTCGGGTTCCACCTTGCTGGGATAAACATATATGCCCTAAGATGAAACAACTTGACCTAGGAAACCAGAACTCACATTTAAAAAATTTGGCATACAACCATTTCTCAAAGTCTGGAGGACTAATCTCAAGTGCTCATTAAGCTCTCTTTTATTCCTAAAGTAGACCAAGATATCATCGATGAACACAATAACAAACCGGTCTTTAAACTTTCAGAAGACCCTGTTTATCAAATCGATAAAGACAGCTGGAGAATTTGTCTGACCAAAAGGCATGACAAGGAATTTGTAGTGTCCATACCTCATTTGAAAGACTTTCTTAGAGATATCCTCATCTCGGATTCTGAGATGATGGTAGCCAGAATGAAGATCAATCTTGGAAAATACAGCTGAACCCTGCAACTGATCATACATGTCATTGGTTCATGGCAGAGGATATTTGTTCTTCACTTTCACTTTATTCAACTGCCTGAAATAGATACACATCATCATCGTCCCATATTTATTCTTGACAAACAAATCGGAGCTCCCTAAGGTGACATACTTGGTCTGATAAAACCTTTATCCAGAAGATCTTGCACTTGATTATGGAATTCTCTCAACTCAGCTGGTGCCAACCTATACGGTGCTCTCGATATCAGGGTAGTCCCTGACATTAACTCAAAACTAAAATCAATTTCCTTCTTGGAGGGAAACTTGGAATCTCATCGGGAAAAACATCAGGGAACTCCCGGACCACGGGAATATCACAGAACTCGAATCTAGGTTTGGCGTCACATCTAAAGCACAAATCATTAATCCCGAGTTCTTAAGTGAAACAATCCAAACATGTTATGGCTGAGACCAGTCAGATCTTAGATCGGAAATCATTACCATAGAAATCTCATTTCTCACCAAACTGAGGCCTAAACCTGATCACACCGTGGAAACAGTCAACTGAAGCCAACTCTCCAAAACATCCATTCCTAAGATACAGTCAAAATCCCTCATCTCTAGCTTAATCAGATTCTCCAACAAAAGATTCTCATTAAACTTAACCACACAATTCAGAACTATTTCTAGGGAAAACAGACTTACATCGGCAGGAATAGACAAAGACACAAAATCACACAACTTAGTAGTATTAATTCATAATCACAAATAAAATTGTCAGAGAGAAAGGAATGCGATACTCCCATGTCAAATGAAACTCGTGCAGGATAATTAAGTGCGTAGGTTCGAATTAGTCCCAAGCTGGTACAAATATAGTCGCCAGCTGGATCAGATAAGAATAAGAGTACTGTAACAGCGAACATGATAAGATCTGTATATGAGAGCTGATAGCATCAAACCAAGTGCAGATTGAGAAGTTGTCCAAGCTCAAACTGTGACGGGACGCCTAAGCTAGTCTAGTATAGGATATCTAAGCAGGTACAGTGAGGGAACACCTAAATTGATACAGCATAGGACATCCAATCTGGTTCACCAGCTTGGAGAAAGAGCAGGTTCAGATCAGCACAGAGCGAAATAGTAATCAGTTCAGCCTAAAGAGTTTAGATCAGATATCAAGTGCAGATTAGTACAGAACAGTTTAGACAAGAGCAGTTGAGTTTGATCAGCTTAGAGCAGTTCTGGGCAGAACAGTCTAGTGAAGCAGCAGATTAGCTCAGGGCTTAGAACAGATCAGAGCAGGTGATCAGCTCAGATAAGCAGCTCAGACAGAATCAACATGGTTCATAAATAGTTCAATGAAAATAGCTCAGAGCACAAGTCGTTGAGAACAGCTGAGAACGTCTAAGCTGGTACAGTGCGGAAAAGAGAAACCA
Source organism: Dorcoceras hygrometricum (assembly GCA_001598015.1). NCBI lineage: Eukaryota > Viridiplantae > Streptophyta > Magnoliopsida > Lamiales > Gesneriaceae > Dorcoceras > Dorcoceras hygrometricum. The sequence goes on from KV006441.1 coordinate 38,654, forward strand.
AGAGACCAGCTGAACGACCAGCTGGGAGAACAATTGGGAGACCAGCTTAGAGCTCACAATGTATAAAACAGAATAGAGATGAAAAAGATAAGAGCAGAACAGATGAGAAACGACCAGCTTAAAGAGACCAGCTCAGACGAGCAAAGCAGTTTGAACACAAGATTGTGGAAGATTGTATTGGATTAGTTCAAAATGATTTGCTTTGTCCTGTCTACATCAGGTACAAAATCTCATGCTCAAAGTCAGCAATGGATGCAGAGCATCTAATGAAAAGATCTCGAAGTCAGCAAAGCCTGCAATTGTATTAAATGATAAAGGACACAAGGTACAACTATGTCAGAACTTCTCAGAAGCCTTTTCAACGGCTATAACTTTGTGTCCAATGGATAAAATTGCACAAGAGGCTATATCAAGTGCTGAAGCTGGCCCAACAGAAAATACAAGGAAGTTGTGAATGAGCGAAAAGAATACAAGTGCAGAAAGACACAAAACAGAAAATAGAGAGTACTGCTAGTCTCAAGCTTGCACACTCATGTGACAGCTGCTGTGCAAGCTGGTAGTGTACCCAGATGTGATATGATGTACATGCCATGGGCTTCAATGAGTTACTATAGTTGACTGCACCATCCTGGGAAGACATCCAGATACCAGCTTAGAGAGAAGCCCTTCCCAATGTGTGAGAATACATTTGAGAGTTAGCTTACACTGTAAAATTCTCACACACGATTCACTCACATATTTGAGAGATGAACTGATTAGATTAGCTGGGTGAATCAAAACCAATTTCCTTGTAGTCTTTGAACAGAGACGTTAAACATGATCCTGTTGTATTCTTTCTCACTGAGACTTAAAAGAAGTGTTTGTTAGACACACAGCCTGTGAGCTGGTGTGCATTTGTGACTAGGAGTTCTCGCAGCTTGAGGGATGTTGGATCGGGTATGTACACGAGGTGTAAGATCAAATATTCTAGTGGATCATTCCTGTGTAGAAGAAGGAGAGACGTAGGAGATTCAACTCCGAACTTACATAAACAAATTGCAGCGTACATTCATTTACAGCTTTATGCATTCATGCATCGTATACTTTAAACTATCGTTAAAACTGTTTAAAATATCTTTCAATTTTGAGAAGGTAGTTCAGGTGTTTTCCGCATGATTTTATATCTTACCTGATCTAATTCTCGGTGCACAAACCTTTCAAGAACATGAGCTATTGCAGCTCAAGATTTAATAGACAAAATCACACGTGATCCGGACCAGCTCACAGAGCTGCTGGTCCAGCTCAGGCAAGATCTGGTTTACCTATTGTGTGCCGCTTTATCAAATAATTCTTAAAATGCACGTAATCCGTTTTTTGATCAAGATAGCGGTGTCTAAGCTGAGCAAGAGCTCACAACACCCCCATTTTCGACCCATCAATTGGTATCAAAGCGTTTTTACGATCTGGTATCCAGTTTCTGGTTTCCATCAATTGGTATCAGCGCGATCTGGTACCACCTTTTACGGACCATCACATACGAGTGTATATGAATTTGTTAATCAAATTTAAAATTTTAAAATTTCCATTGTGCCATAGAAATAAGGGAGCAGAGATCCAAACAATGGTATCAGAGCCAGATTCTCTGAATCATATGAAAAGATATGGCAACTGTTAGGATAAAATTTATAGTTTTGGTGATAACAAAATAGGACAAGTTATTCTTGAATAATCAGACGTTGACAATAGTTAGCAAGAATCCAGTCGACAGGCTTATCCAGACGTAGCTTCAGTAGATCAGTTGTGAGGTGAAACCAGTTGTTACCTACAGAGGTGTGATCAATCAGTCGATGGGTTATACAGTCGAGAGCTACAGTATCTTGTGTTAGTCGACGTGTTACATAAACAGATGAGAGATAGTGTTTTGGTTAAACAGATGGAAGCTACAGTAAAGGGTTTGACTAGTCGATGGGTAATCCAGACGCAGTGTACAGTAGTTTGAAAATCCAGACGCAGTGTACAGTTGTTTTGGAATCAGTCGCAGGATAGTATTGGTAAACCAGACGCAAGCTACAGTGCTCTCATAATTCAGACGCAAGAAGTCAAGGTAGCGTGTGCAAAAAGACAGCACTTTAATAAGTTGAAGCGACACCGTATTGAAACCAGACGAGAGCTACAGTAGCATAATAACCAGTCGAGAGCTACAGTGAGTCACTTAACCAGTCGAGGGTGTTTTGCAAAACGATGTCGTATGGATAAGTTAAAACGGCAGCGTTTTATCTAATCAGTCGATAGCCTTTATAAAAGATCCAGTCGTTGGTATTTGAGGATAGCGATGGAAAAACTATGTCGCTTGAATAATTTGATACGAAAGCGTTTTTGACTTCACGCTAGAAACCAGTCGTTGGGTTGTATTAAAGAATCAGGCGTTGGAAAACCAGTCGATGCATACTTGGAAGTATTTTCCAGTCACAACATTTGAAACCAAGACGAAGAAAATTGGATCTGGTTATCAAAGGAATTTCAGGCACAAGTTTAAATTGATTCAAATACGATCAAATACTCAAGATTGAAAAGATCATCAGGATCGTACTATTGCCTGGAATTAAGGAGACAACGTAGGTACTATTTTGGGTAAATAGTACGATATACAGAGGCCGTTTTTAATTGTTTACACAGAAATGGAAAGAAGACAAATTGGCTCTGTCAGTGAGCAATCTTACCTTGTAGTGGAGCAGTAATTACGGCGTATTATTTGACAGTGATTCAAATGGGATTTATTTCCTTTGAAGCATTTATGACCGTTGCAATCGAAGCCTATAAATACCAGGAGCTGGATTGAAGAAATCATCCTTGGCCATTATCATATTGCGGTCACGCTGTCAAAATATATCTAGAGCTTACACTTCGTCGAAATCATTCAAAAAGCTCAACCACTCGAAGAATCTTCATTCGTTGATATTCTCTGTTATACCTTCGAGAGCAATCTTACCTTGTAGTGGAGCAGTAATTACGGCGTACTATTTGACAGTGATTCAAACGGGATTTATTTCCTTTGAAGCATTTATGACCGTTGCAATCGAAGCCTATAAATACCAGGAGCTGGATTGAAGAAATCATCCTTGGCCATTATCATATTGCGGTCACGCTGTCAAAATCTATCTAGAGCTTACACTTCGTTGAAAGCATTCAAAAAGCTCAACCACTCGAAGAATCTTCATTCGTTGATATTCTCTGTTATACCTTCGAGTGTCAATCTCTGGTTCATTTCTTGAATCGAGTTTCGTTGTCTTAGAAACCAGAGATTTTACAGTACTCATAGCTTTGTATTCATTGTTAAATCAATTTAGTCTGTAACGAACTTGCTGTGCAAAGCAGTTCGAAAAATATACAAGTGTTGTAAAAACCAGCAGCTGCGTCTGTGTGGAGTGTTGTGAAATACTAGAGTTCTCATAGCTACTGGCTGTGGGATCGGGTGTTTGTAAAAGGCCTACTTTCATCAAATCTTCTAGTGATACCTTCCGAGGAGGAAGAAGGGGAGACGTAGGATTTTAATATCCAAACTTCCAGAAACAAATCTCTGAACCCTTATCTTTTACTTTACGCACCTACATATTGCTTGTTATTCACTTCACAAGTTAATCGGTTTTATTCAGCACTTTTCAAGTTAACCGAGAAACTTGCATAAAACTGAGATACCTTAAGTCTGTTAACTCAGGCTTAAGTTAAGCTGTGCTAGTAAAACATTTTAAAAGATTTCAAAAATCTAAGGAGTTCATTCAAACCCCCCCCCTTCTGAACTCCTATTTACTTATTGATCCTATTTCTGCGACCATCAAGTGGTATCAGAGCAGGCGCATCTCAGTTATTGAACAGTTATCATTTGTGTTTTATTTTAAAAGATTTCAAAAATCTAAGGAGTTCATTCAACCCCCCCCTTCTGAACTCCTATTTACTTATTGATCCTATTTCTGCGACCATCAAGTGGTATCAGAGCAGGCGCATCTCAGTTATTGAACAGTTATCATTTGTGTTTTATCTTATATAATTATGTCTACCTCACAAAACAAGATTCCTTTGTTCTCCAGAGATGAATACGATGATTGGAAGATCCGCATGCAGGCGCATCTTGCTGCTATGGATGATGAAATGTGGAATGTTATTATTGATGGGCCATTGAAGATAATGAAGCCCAATCTGGCGTTTGCTGTTTCAAATGGCGAGCCTCAGTTTCTTGAGAAAGCCAGACATGAATACACCAATGATGACAAGAAGAAAGCAAACTTGGACAATGTGGCCAGGGATATCCTATACAAAACGCTGGACAAAGACAAAAACATGTTCAGCAAAATCAAGACTTGTGCCACGGCAAAAGAAATCTGGGAAAAGCTAGTCCAGATATGTGAAGGGAGTGATGAGACAAAGGAAAACAAGCTGACGGTTGCTCAGCAAAAATATGAATCAATCAAGATGAAAGACGGCGAAACAATGACTGAATTTGACGAGCGCTTCAATGCAATTATCATCGAGTTGAACAGTCTAGGAAAAGAATATAGCAACCGAGAGCTGGCACTGAAAGTCATGAGAGCTTTACCAAAGGATTGGGACGTGAAGACCATGGCCATGAGGGAATCAAAGGACCTGAACAAAATGGAGCTTCATGACCTGTTTGCAAATCTAAAGGCATATGAATTTGAATTGGAGACAAGATCTGAAGTTCCCTCAACCTCCCAGCCAACCAAGGCGCTAGCAGCAACTACAACTATCGAACAGTGCTCTCCTAGCACAAGCAAAACAATAGGCCAAAGAAGGAGGACAGATCCAGGGATGACAAGAGAATTGATGATAGATATCGAAGAGATGAGAAGAAGGAGGATAGATACAAGAAGGAGGATCGGTACAACCGTGATGACAAGAATGATGATAGAAATATCGAAAGATCCAAGGAGCGATACAATGATAGGAGGATGAGAACAAGACCTGAAAGAAGGTCAAATAGAAAGAATGACAGGAAGGTGCTGATGGCAGAAGAGAGCACCAAGAGCTGGGCGGATAGTGATTCAGAATCTTCAACCAGCAGCTCATCATCTAGTGATAGTGAACAGGAGGATGTTCACTGCCTCATGGCTGATCAAACTTCTGATGATGAGGTATTCGATTTCTCCAATGTTGAATTTACACGTGAGGATCTAGTTCAGGCACTGAACGATATGGTCCATGAGTACAAGACTCTATCTCACACATTTGAGGAAATCAAGGCCGAAAACGCAAGTCTGAAAAATAGTTCGACAGATTCAAGTTCTGATGAGCTTGAGGATGTTGACAGTTTAAAGACTGAGTTGAGTAGGCTGAAGATAGAAAATGATTTGTTGAGAAATGAGGCCAGCGAGCTCAAGGCTGAAGTCGATAAATTAACTAAAGAAATGAGCTCCTGGAACCAATCTACTCGTTCTCTCCACAAGCTGAATGAAAGTCTAAAGCAAGTTTATGATAAATCTGGCATTGGCTTCAGTCGTGGTGAGAGCAGTGAAGGGGAGACAAGTACTCAACCACAATTAGTATATGACAAGTTCAACAAAATGAGCTTTGTCAAAGCTAATGTGATATATGATTGCTTTGAGTCCGTAACATATGATGATCAGAACTCTCCAAAGTTGAATGATAATGGAAAACCTGGTATCGGCTTTTCAAAACCTGAGAGATCCAAGCATAACTGGCTAAAGAACAAATTGGACAAAGACAAATCAAAAGCTGGTAAAAAACCGTTTGTTCCTAACCAGCAGTGGCGTAGTTCAAAGAAGGTAAAAAATGGTTGGAAAAACACTCAGCCAAGGAGAGATTCATATGGTCAAAATGTGAAACCAAAACTTAACAGATCTCACCATAATTATGCACAGAATTTTGTGGATCCAAATACTGGGAAAACTGTGAAAGTAATTCAAGTATGGGTCCCGAAAGGGGTAATCCAATCTGGACCCAAGTAAAATTGGGTACCAAAATTTGCTTGTATGATTGCAGGGCAACAGGTACAAAGCTACTAATGATTCAATTATCTGGTACCTGGACAGTGGGTGTGCAAGCCACATGACTGGAAATCCAAAGCTACTAACAGACGTTGTTCCTCACAAAGGAAAAAAAATAGTCTTTGGAGACAATGCTTACGGTAACACTGTGGGTAAGGGTAAGCTTACCCATGGTAATATCTCTATTTCTGATGTTCTAGTTGTTGATAACTTGCATTACAATCTGATCAGTATCAGTCTGTTAGAGTAGATGCCCAACGAGCCAACTTGTGGCCTGTGGGTTTTATAGACTCTTGTACAAACAATCTTTATATATGATATTCGCATTTTTCTTATATGGCATTCTTTACTTTCATTATGTGTGTAATGATTTACAATTGCGTTGAGTAAAGACCTAGAATGCACTTAAGCGTAGGTTAGATGTGATAGTGGGTATGACGGCTATCATGAAACACATCTAATAGTCGCCGTGTATTCTGAACATGTTCCTAGTCGATTGGGCCGTCAAAATGAGGATAAGGCCGCCCGAGTTCGAGACTAGTATCTACGATGCGAAGTACCATGTTTCATTGGTAGGGAACATTGTGATGTTCTGAGCATGCAGATAGATAGTGACCTGGTGATCTATCGAACTGCCCTCGTTCGGACTTTCCAAGTGGTTACCATTTGTCGAGTGGATATCTAATAGTCGCTGTGTATTCTGAACATGTTCCTAGTCGATTGGGCCGTCAAAATGAGGATAAGGCCGCCCGAGTTCGAGACTAGTATCTGCGATGCGAAGTACCATGTTTCATTGGTAGGGAACATTGTGATGTTCTGAGCATGCAGAT
>KV006442.1:58015-68733 GCA_001598015.1 Dorcoceras hygrometricum
TCTGTCGTAATATGGGTCTACGGAATATTCCGCACTCTGGGTTACTTGGTGTAACCACATGGCCTCGACCCCTTAGAGGAGTAAAAATTAGGGACTGATCAGTAAACCATAGACACGAAGTAATTATCAGTGCTTTTCTACTACTCATTCTGTTAATTTCTGTCATGCTCTGTTAAGCTCTGTTATGCTCTGTTATGCTCTGTTATACTCTGTGCTGAGATCTGTTATCTCAGTATATGCATATGAATATTTGTTATGCTCGAATGGTATCCCCCACTTGCTGAGTGTTTCCCCAAACACACACCCCTTACTTTTCCACCCAGATAAGTATGAATATTTGTTATGCTCGAATGGTATCCCCCACTTGCTGAGTGTTTCCCCAAACACACACCCCTTACTTTTCCACCCAGATAAGTATGAATATTTGTTATGCTCGAATGGTATCCCCCACTTGCTGAGTGTTTCCCCAAACACACACCCCTTACTTTTCCACCCAGATAAGTATGAATATTTGTTATGCTCGAATGGTATCCCCCACTTGCTGAGTGTTTCCCCAAACACACACCCCTTACTTTTCCACCCAGATAAGTATGAATATTTGTTATGCTCGAATGGTATCCCCCACTTGCTGAGTGTTTCCCCAAACACACACCCCTTACTTTTCCACCCAGATAAGTATGAATATTTGTTATGCTCGAATGGTATCCCCCACTTGCTGAGTGTTTCCCCAAACACACACCCCTTACTTTTCCACCCAGATAAGAATGAGAGCAGGTAGAAGAAGAGGAACAAGAGCTGTTTTGGGGCTGGTGAAGATCAGTTTTCTATTAATGTAAATTATTTATTTTTTTCGCTTCCGCAATTTATCCTATTTTCAGATGTAAAAACGACTATATTTAGATTATTAATAGACTGGTTTGAGCTATGTTATGATGCTTAATATTTTACAATTTTATAATTGTTTAATAATGCCGCTGTCATGAGTCTCGATCTCGGGGCGTGACACGCCCCCTCCTCTTCAACCCTCATCGCCTCCAGTTCCGCCAGCCGCATCTCGAGCTCGATACAATTCTCGACCGTCTCGTCGAAGTGCTGGCGGGTTTCATTCGCTGCTCGGTGAGCTCGGGTGAGACGTTTGATTACCTCGCCCCCCCAAGCCATTGCATGCATAAGAATCAAGGGTCAGAGTGATAACACAAGCGGAAAACTAAAGCTCGGGATCGGGGACATACCGATGTGAGTTGGGCCCCGAATAAACCCACGGCCTCCGAGTCGGTGGCTCCCCCTAACCGACCAATGTCTCGATCTGGGACCATGTGGCAAAGAAACTTTGTGGCCACGGTCCCGGATGGGGAGACCACCAAGGAATCCTCAAAAAGGTTGAGGGTAGGAACTCGCCCTGGGCCTTTCTCCGTCGTCGGTCCCCTATTCGGGGAAGAGACCTGTGATAACTGGCGTCGGGTCAGGACGCTCCTCGGTCTTTGGGATCGGGGGTGTCGTCACTCGACGCTCCTCAGTAATCGGCACGGGTCGGGCCCCCGAGGTCGACGTCCCCTTCTTCTTCTGGCGCCGAGCCTCCTTATCGGCAGGAGTGGAGGCCTTCCTCTTCTTCGCCACCTTCTTCGAGGGCACGGCTGCCCCCGAGGAACCCTCCTCGGCTTCATCCCAAGCCATCAATATCTCCGCCTTGCCCATGCGTCTGTCTGTAAAAGAAGAAACAAAATGAATGTTAGTTCGGGCGAAACATGAATCCAGGTACATATGGTGACATGTCTAAGGCAAAACACGGCGGTACCTAGGTCCCCGACAAACCCAACCCCCTTCCTGCTGAACCCGAAAAAGCATAGGAGGTCTTCCTTGATCAGCTCGGGAGCATTATAGCTTTTATCGCGCATAGCGTCGAGGAAGGATATCAGGTTCGGGGACCGCTCGGGAGTGGAGGGTGTGAGGGTGTATAGATTATCTCTATAGGACATCTCGCACCTCCACGGGTTCCTCTTATTCCCGGTTCGCTTAATATATAAGAACCGGCTCATCCACCCTTTGTGGGAGCTCGGGTTCCCCTTGATAAAGGTATGATCTCCCTTGTGATAGATGTAAAACTTCCCAAGTCCAAACCTCTTAATTTGACTAGCTGCATGAGGACGTAGGGGACCAGGGGGATGTTGTGATAGCTCAGGAGGACGACTAGGGCCAACAGGAAGCTATATGAGTTCGGAGCCAGTTGGCTCGGGCTGATTTTGATATGTTGGCACAAGGAGGTAATGAACCTCGGGATTGGGAACCTGAGGCCCATGTCTAGTTGGTTCATATAAAAGGTATGGAAGCCAGGAGGAGGGCGATGAGCCCTCTCATCGGGATGAGGGAGGACTATCTCGAACTTGTCCATCGTTCCCCCCTTTTCCTTAATTAGGGAAATGTCAGACAACCTAAGGTTAGAGGATTTCTCCTTGTACCAAGGAATACTCGAGGACCCTAGTTCAGCCTGGTTGGGAAGCCAAGGCCCTTTGGTCTCGGGACTCTCATGCACGCTATCTATTGAGTTGGCTACACTCCTAACTACGCTCTCGGTAGATGAAGACATTTTAAGAAGATGTACTTACTAGATTAAAGGTCGGAAACGTCAGGACGCTCAAGAAGTGAAAGTGAGAAATGAAATGAGATCTTCGCATATTTATAGGAAAGTTGGGTGAATCACGACCGTCCGATCTCGCACTCATCAACGGTCCAAATTAACTAGGGAACTCCAAAGGTCACCTCGGTCGTCGGGTCCCCTCAATCTTGGCCGTTCGCTCGAATCTTATCAACGGCTGGGAAACATCGTCACGCGGATTATGGTCTTTTCCCGAAAGCACAACCCGACCTCCATCTAGCTGTCCACGTGTCTCTTTATCAACGGTGGGAGTACGATGTCACGCGGATCATGGTTTTCTTCAGGATCGGGGATTATACCTCGGGTCCCAACCTAAGTCACATACAATCCTATACTTCAATCCTTCGTCTAGGACTCACGACGGGGGATACTCCTGATACCCCCTATTATCACCTCGGTACCCGAGGACCGAGCAGCATATTCCAAGCCGCTCAAGAAATGAAAGTAAGAAATGAGAGGAGATCGTCGCATATTTCTAGGGAAGCTGGGGGAATCACGACCTTCCGATCTCGCGCTCATCAACGGTCCAGATTACCTCTGGAACTCCAACGGTCACCTCGGTCGTCAGGTCCCCTCAATCCTAACCGTTCGCTTGAATCTTATCAACGGCTGGAAAACATTGTCACGTGGATTATGGTTTTCTCCCGAAAACACAACCCGACCTCCATCTAGCCGTCCACGTGTCTCTTTATCAACGGTGGGAATACGATGTCAAGCGGATCAGGTTTCTCTTCAGGATCAGGGATTTTACTTCGGGTCCCGACCTGGGTCGCATACAATCCTATACTTCAATTCTTCGTCTAGGACTCGCGGCGGGGGATACTCCTGATGTCCCTCATAACCACCCCGGGACCCGAGGACCGAGCAGCACACTTGAAACCCCGACATACGCCACCAAGATCGGGAATCGCTCGAGGACTAGCACGTAGATCGGGAGTCTGCCCGATGACTCACTACCAGTTCGGGAATGTTTCCCGAGGACAATGTCTCGACGTGGTGAAGAGTCCAACTTGGGTACGTCTTTCCTTGTGCAAATGAATCTCGTCTGGATACGTCTTTCCTTATTTAAAGAATCCTGGGGCGATACACATTTCCTTATTTAGGCAAGGATCCAGAGGATCGCGGAGAATATTCGCCGAGATATTCTCTTCCACAGTCATTGCCCCTCTATAATACCAGGTATGCTTCTCATTATAGACACATTAATTCTAGCATCCACTTGCTCTCACAGCACATATTTGTTCTCTTTTCTTTCCCGTATCCTGGCTGACTTAAGTATCGGAGGGGCTTCGCCGGACACACTTCCGATGCCCTCTGACCTGTGATTTGTGGTTGCAGACAGCAAGGAGAAGCAATATCCATCCTCCAGTGCCCGACGCCCGACGACACAAAGCTTGAGATCCCGACGTGGTGATAGCTCTCGACTGAGATAATTTGGCTACATCAAATGATATGTTACCAATTTAGATATGCATTTGAAATAAAAATATTTATGTGTAATTTATCAATCTCCGAACAAAAATAACCACTGTAAGTTTTTATTTATTGAGGTTTTCTCCAGATATTAATGTTACTTTTGAGAACGCTGGATAGAGAAGTTCTCTAACTAAAAGCACTTTATATTTAAAAACTATGGTGCCTAAGGCCATCTCCAACGCTACGCCATTCTTCAGATTTACACTAATTTGGTGCCAAAATTCTTCTCCAATACCACGCCACTTTTTTCGCAAATTTGAAGATTTGGTGCAAAAATGGGATTTTGGACGCTATTTCTGGCACAGGCCCAAGTCTGCGCTATCCCTTTACTTTTTTTTTTTCCTTTTTTTTTCTTTTTCTTTTTTATTAAAATATTAATTATTGAAAATAATTATTTTATATAAAATTAATTTTAAAATCAAATTTATAATAAAATAACTTAATAATTTAATTAAATTAAATATATTACAAATTACAACTATTTTTTATTATATATTAAAATTTTTATATTTTTTTATAAAATGTATAATTTAAAAATGAAAATAAACTTAAAATAAATTATTTATATAAATCTAATAATTAAGATATCAATAATAATTATATAATTAAATTTATTAAAATATAATATATAAATATAAGATATATTAATATATAAAAATTAGTGAGAATATTATGAGAAATACTTTTTTGCTGTAAGATTTGAAGTAAATGAGTTGGAGATGGATGTTGTATTTGGTGCAGAAATTGCATCATTTTAGTGCAAAAATTGCACCAAAATAGAATTCGGGTCGGTGATGGTCTAAGTGAAGAAACATTTCAACAAAGTGCGAGAAACACTTTTTGAGAAGCCAGAAAATGTGACTTTTGAGATGCCTTTTCTTCTTCTTAAATTTTACTTTTTCCAAAAAAAAAAGGAAAACTCTTTTTCAGTATTGTATCCAAAATGTAAAAACTTCTTTTGCTTTTCCTTCTTTCTTTTTTAAAGAAAATATTTTAAAATCCGATATTAATTTACTCATTTTACTATGGTTATACAGACTCTATATCCGTTTTTCTTGTTAGGTTGCTGTACCTGCAGACGTAATGTGAGTCCTAATCCTGATGCCTTAAATCTGAAATTCTACTACTGTGCTAAAACTTGAGACCTGGTGATGTAGAAACTCGTTGCTGGTATAAGAGATGGTCAACGGATTACTTCTACATTCTCCTGGGATTTTAAATTTTCAGTTTCGTCACTCTCTTCTCCAGTTATTCTCCCAAGCCCTAACACAGTTGTTTCCAGCGTTTTCCGGGAATAAATCCGCAAAAGGCGCTTAAATCTGGAATAAGAAGCAATTACGGATTGTTTTTGAAGATTTTAATAAAAAAATCCTATAACTTGGTAAGAAAATTTTTGCTCTGAATAAGGAGGGAGGAATTTCAAGTTTCGATTGAACACTTTGCATGGTCAAAGCATTATTAGAGAATATAACTTTTTAAGCAATATGGTCATTTGTATGATTTGATGTTTATTGATTTCTTGACATTCTGTGACCAAATAGTTAATGCTATTTCCACATTCTGTCTCGTATCTTTGTATTGTTGAACATGTTAAATTTTCCAATTTATCGGACTTCGGTGGTTTCTAGAACAGGAAACATGAGAATTAGATATCCAGAAAGGGAAACTTGATCTCCCGTTAATGATAAACATATTTGAGTATTGATCAACCCTGAGATCGTTCTGCATGGCAAGAAGATGTAATATTTTGTTTGCTTAATTGAGGTAAGCAACATTGCTCATAAATGCAAATTTGTTTTTAAAACACTCACTCTTGGCTCACCCATAGTGATTTAGTCAGATTTATCTTTCAATTTATTTGCTTTGCCTGTGGAAAATAAGTAAGTGCAGCGGATGCGGCAGCGAAACTGTACCCATTAGCAGATTAATTCGTGCTTTAAAAAATTTCAAATTTAAATAGCGATCTAAACTTTAATGGCGAGGTACTACGAGGTACCTTTCATGATCGCGGGTCTTCAAATTGTTCCAAATGAATTTGCAGCAGTATATTTCATTTCCATTTATTCGTTCTGTAATACTAAGTGACATTTTACTAAAAAGATTGATCATTTAGTTGAGGGTTATTTCTACAATAAATATTTGATTTTTTGCTATATGAATTTTGATAAGATGATTTTTTTTTTATCAATAAAACAAATATTAATCATTTATGAGTTATGATAACCTTTTCCACACACTATAACTGAAAATTTTATGTACATATATTATGAAGTCATGCCTTTTTTTGCCGGTATGTTCAACATATGAGCATAGTTTCTTCCAATTTTCCACATACATATTTAATGTAGCCAAATTATCTCAGCCGAGAGCTACCACCACGCCGGGATCTCGAGCATCGGGATGTCGGCATTGGGCACTGGATGATGAATATTGCTTCTCCTTGATGTCTGCAACCACAAATCACAGGTCAGATGACGCCGAAAGTGTGTCCGACGAAGCCCCTCCGATGCTTAAGTCAGGCAGGATGTGAGAGAGAAAACGAGAGTGATGCCCCCCATAGTCACCTCGGGACCCGAGGACCGAGCAGCGTGCGCCAGACCCCCGACCTGTGCTACTAAGCTCGGGAGGTAGCCCGAGACACGCTCCAAAATCGGGGAACTTCCCGAGGACAAAGTCATGGTAGGCAGAATCCAGCACAGAAACTTCTTTCTTTATTTGAAGAATCCAGGGATGATACGACTTTCCATATCTGAACGACGAGATCTCGAGGATCGTGGAGAATATCTCGCCCGAGATACCTGGTACATGCGAATATTCGTTAAGATATGCTCTTCTCCATCGCCTAGCCCCTCTATAAATATCAGGTATACCTCATTCATTCACACATACATTCTAGCATTATTCTGCACCCAGCATATATTCTTGCTCTCGCGTCCTGCCTGACTTAAGCATCGGAGGGGCTTCGCCGGACATAATTTCGACGCTCTCTGACCTGTGATTTGTGGTTGCAGACATCAAGGAGATGCAATACTCATCCTCCAGTGCCCGACGCCCGACGACCCGACTCTCGAGATCCCGACATGGTGGTAGCTCTTGGCTGAGATAATTTGGCTACATCAATTGGCGCCGTCTGTGGGAAATATAGAAGAAGAAAGAATACAAGATGCCACCAAAGAGGACTAGAGCTCAGGGTACTGGAAAAACCAGCCGCACAGAGAGTATGTCTCAGGGGTCGAAGAACCCCAATCTCACTGCGGCCCAGATAGCAACTGGTAGCGACTACCATGGAACAAATATTGGCAAATCGACCTGAGTCGCACCCGCCGCCCGATCAACAATCTGAGGAGATAAAGAAGCTTCAGAAGGAAATCGCACGGCTAAGAGAGAAAAGAAGCTTGGTACCTCCTCCCCCACCTGCTCGGGAGGTGCCCTTCTTTGCTGAGGTACCGGCTGTTGAGTTACCTCAGCACTTCAAGTTTCCAAATGTAGGAGAGTATGACGGGATGGAAGATCCCGAGGAGCACTTATCACGGTTTGAGAACGCCGCACTCCTCCACCAATATGATGATTATATCAAGTGCAGAGTCTTTCTGACCACTCTGATCCGATCTGCACAACAGTGGTTTAATCTCTTTCCAACTGGGAGTGCCAAATGTTTTCAGAATTTCAGCCAGGCGTTCCTTCATCAGTTTTCCAGTAGCAAGAAGCAACAGATGACGACGCTGAATTTGTTTACGGTGAAGCAGAAAGAACAAGAGAGTCTTCGGGAATACATCAGGCGTTTCAATAGAACTATTATTGAGGTGTCATATGCCACGTCGGATTTGCTGATCGTGGCGTTCACGCAGGGGTTGCGGGGGGGGGGGTGATTTCTTCAGATCCCTGATCAAGAAACCCCTGAAGACGTTTGACGAGCTTCTTAATAAAGCAGAGAAGTATGTTAATGTGGAAGAGATACAGTCCTCGAGGATGAGTGAGTAGAAACCACCACCTCGGTCGGGTCAGGAATTTCGAGTAGAGAGAGCCCCGTCGAGACCATCTAAGCAAGAACCTCCTTTTATGTTGGGAGAATTCATCACTCGAACACCATTGAAGGTGAGCAAGGTTCGAGCTCTGGAGATTTGTGATGAGCGGAAGGTAGTGCAACGACCTCGGGGGAGTGATGGGGCCCCGAGAAATCCCAGGTCAGATAAATTTTGTGATTTTCACAGGGATTATAGTCACACCACCTCGGAATTTTGACAGGGACAAAAGAGTTGGAGCGTATTATACAAAGTAACCCCGACGTGCGGACAACGCTACTAGGGGATGGACAGCCTCGAGGGGAAAAGAGGACTCGAGGACGAGAAAAGTGTCGACATGATAAAAGGCCCTCAGAGCGAGAGAAGACACCACGGAATCAGGATCGAGACCCTTCCCGAGGAGAACAGAGATCACCCCAGCCTCAGGAAGTTATCAACATGATTTCAGGAGGACCTAATGGGGACTCCAATCGGGCGAGGAAGACGTGGTGTCGTCGGATAGAAAAGTGTCGACAGGATAAAAGGCCCTCAGAGCGAGAGAAGACACCACGGAATCAGGATCGAGACCCTTCCCGAGTAGAACAGAGATCACCCCAGCCTCAGGAAGTTATAAACATGATTTCAGGAGGACCTAATGATGGGGACTCCAATCGGGCGAGGAAGACGTGGTGTCGTCGGATGGAAGCCATGGAGGTTGAGAAGAGGCGCTCGGGGCCTACTATCTCATTTGGTCCCGAGGACTTACCTATGGATGTGGAAGCGCACAATGATGCTCTGGTTATTCGAGCAATGATTGCAAATTATGAAGTGGCCCACATATTTGTGGATTCTGGGAGCTTGGTTAATGTATTATTCAAGAGTGCTGTGGATCAGATGGACCTTGGGGAATATCGTATGGAGGGCACACACCTCTGTTCGGATTCACTGGTCACTCTTTACAGCCAGTGGGAGTTGTTCAATTGCCCCTTTCACTTGGCTCGTGGCAGTATATGAGACCAAGGTCGTCGAGTTTATGGTGGTAGATGCCCCTTCTTCTTACAACGTCATCTTGGGGAGGCCAGCCATGGTCGCGTTCTTGGCTGTGGCCTCGGCCTTACATCAGAAGATTAAGTTTCCAGTTGGAGAGTCAGTGGGTGAGGTCCTTGGGGATCGAAAGATGACGATGAAGTGTTATGTAGAAGAGGTGAGAGTGGAACAGAAGGTGGCTAAGTTCCGGGCCCAAGACCATCTTAGGTCTTGGGAAGACCGAGGTGTACACATGGTCGGAGAGGATTTTCAGTTGACTACTGAGGACGAGGAGGAAGAAGTAGTCATAGTTCCTCCAGCTGGGGTTGTGAAGATAGCTAAGACTCTTTCGGAGGATGTAGGGGAACAGTTGGTCCAGTGCCTAGGGAGGAACAAGGATGTGTTCGCCTGGTCCCCTTCCGATCTCAAGGGGGTCAGGCACGAGGTGATGGAGCATACACTGAATGTTGACCCGAGCTCTCGACCAGTTATCTAGAAGAGGAGACACTTCGGGCCCGAGAAGGACACGGTGATCAGGAGTCAGGTCGGGATCTATTTCAAGCAGGGCATATAAGAGAGGTACACTTCCCTACCTGGTTATTTAATGTTGTTCTGGTACCTAAGGCTACAGGAAAATGGACGATGTGTGTAGACTTTCGGGATCTGAACAAGGCTTGCCCCAAAGACTATTATCCGCTTCCCAGGATTGATCATCTCATAGATTCCACCTCGGGACATGAGCTGCTCAGTTTCCTGGATGCCTATCAGGGGTATCATCAGATTCCACTGGCCGAGGAAGATCGGCGTAAGGTCAGTTTTATTACAGCATATGGAACCTTCTGTTATGTCGTCATGCCGTTCGGACTTAAGAATGCAGGTAAAACTTATCAAAGGCTGATGGATAAGGTGTTCAAGAATCAGATCGGGCGAAATGTGGAGGTGTATGTCGATGATATACTGGTGAAGTCTCTGGAGGAGAAGAATTTTATATCAGACGTGGAGGAGACCTTCCGTACTCTTCGGGACTATCAAATCAAATTGAACCCTGGCAAGTGCTTATTTGGAGCTCGGACAGGAAAATTCTTGGGATACATGGTCACTCGTCGGGGAATCGAAGCTAACTCGGAGAAGGTGCGAGCCCTTGCTTCAATGTGTCCTCCTTGGAATATTCAAGAGGTCCAGAGGTTGATAGGGAGGATTGCTGCTCTCTCCCGATTTATCTCGAGGTCGGCCGATCGGAGTCTCCATTTCTTCAAGATACTCCGTAAGGCAAAGCATTTTGAATGGAATGAACATAGCGAGAAGGCTTTTCAGGAGCTCAAAGAATATTTGAAAGGGTTGCTGTTGGGATCCGGATCACGCCCCCCGGCGAGGCAGCGGAAGAACAGGAAAATCATGTGTCGGGAGACGATCAATACGATAAACAATGCACAATATGACATTCATAGGGTGTTCCAAAAGAATACCTTGCTGGAACTTGTGCCTGGCTCCAACCGGAATTACAAGAACGCCGGCTCTTCACGGTAGGTGGCGGTAGATCCGTCAATCAGGTCCACGACCGG
>KV006442.1:70996-89183 GCA_001598015.1 Dorcoceras hygrometricum
GGGTCAAAGTGATACGCCTATCATGTAGAGTCTCAATGACATTTCGAGTCGTGAGTACTAATCAGTACAACCAAGACCTCGGACTTATCCACTCGACAAATGGTAACCACTTGGAAAGTCCGAACGAGGGTAGTTCGATAGATCACCAGGTCACTATCTATCTGCATGCTCAGAACATCACAATGTTCCCTACCAATGAAACGTGGTACTTTGCATCGTAGATACTAGTCTCAAACTCGGGCGGTCTTATCCTCATTTTGACGGCCCAATCGACTAGGAACATGTTCAGAATACACAGTGGCTATTAGATGTGTTTCATGATAGCCGTCATACCCACTATCACATCTAACATACACTTTAGTGTATTCTAGGTCTTTACTCAACGCAATTGTAAATCATCAGACACACAATGAAAGTAAAGAATGCCATATGGATAAATGCGAATATCATATATAAAGATTGTCATATACAAGAGTCGATAAACCCACACGCCACAAGTTGGCTAGTTGGGCATCTACTCTAACAGTTGCCCGATCTTAATAAGCCCGAGCTCGGGGAACCCTTGTTTGTATATCTAGCCGTCACCCCACAAGCAGATAGCTCAGTTTTATTCCGGGAGGAAGGACAGGTGCATCAGCCAGTATATTTCATGAGCCATGCTTTGAAAGGGGCCGAACTGAATTACACTACGCAAGAGAAGTTGGCTCTGGCCTTGGTTATTATAGCTCGGCGTCTCAGGCCGTATTTTCTACCTCATCCCATCACTGTGCTCACTAACAGTGCCTTAGGGCAGATTTCATCTCATCTTGACATCTCTGGGAGACTTGTCAAGTGGGTTACCGAGCTCAGTGAGTATGATATATAGTTCAAGCCTCGGGCAGCAATCAAAGCGCAGGCGTTAGCAGATTTCTTGGCAGAAACAGTACACCTCGAACAAGAGGAAATATGGAAGGTTTATGTGGACGGGTCCTCTTGCTCGACTGGAAGTGGCGTCAGGATAGTCTTGGTGTCCCCCTGGGGGGAAGAAACAAGTCTGGCGATCACTCTTGATTTCAAGGCCTCCAATAATGAAGCAGAGTACGAGGCCTTACTCGTCGGGCTCCGAGCAGCAAAAAATATGGGGATAGCTTGGGTCATACTTTATTCTGATTCTCAGTTGGTGGTTCAACAGAGCAACGGGAAGTATGATATAAAAAATGAAAAAAATGGTAGAAGTATGCGGAGGCGCTGAACAAGTTAATGGAGACATTTTCTGAGGTAGTTCTGGAGCAGATACCTCGGGAAAGCAACGAAAAGGCAGAAAAACTCACGAGGATGGCTAGTTCTCTTTCTCCATCTTCGGAAAGAGAAGTGCAAGGGAAGGTATCACAGGTATATCAGGTCGGGGAGAATCAGGGAAAAATACCGGCCTCAGACTGGCGACATGATATCATTGAGTACATCCTTAGAAGATTTGTGTCTGAGGACCCACGTCGGGCTTGGGAAATCAAACGACGGAGCCTGCGCTTTGTGATGCTGGATGATAAATTGTATAAGAGGTCTTTCTCACGATCGCTACTGAAGTGTCTGGGTCCCGACGAAGCCAGATACGTATTGAGGGAAATCCACGAAGGGTGTTGTGGAAATCATTTGGGCACAATAGCTCTAGCTCGGAAGGCTCTACTCCACAGGTTTCTTCTAGACTACTATGCAACAGGATTCTACCGCTCTTGTCCGATCTTGTCAGGGTTGCCAGAGACATGCTAACCTACAGAAGCAGCTTGCCGAGCCCTTGAGGACCGTCATCTCCTCATGCCCGTTTGTCAATGGGGCATGGATATAGTGGGACCTTTCCCGCCGGCTGGAGGGTAGATGAAGTTCTTATTGGTTGTTGTGGATTACTTCTCCAAGTGGGTGGAGGCAGAACCCTTAGCGAAGATATCCGAGGCCGACGTATTGAAGTTTCTATGGAAGAACATCGTCTGCCGCTTTGGGATACCTCAAAGACTTATTTCAGACAATGGGAGATAGTTCTGTGGGGCAAAAGTTCGAGCTTGGTGTCAAGAGTTGAAGATCGAGCAGGTCTTACCTCGGTAGTCTATCCTCAGAGCAACGGTGAAGTAGAATTTACTAACCGAACCATCGTGCAAGCCCTCAAAGTACGGTTGGATTCAGCTAGGCATAGATGGGTGGATGAACTACCTAGTGTGCTTTGGGCTTATCGGACGACGACCCTAGCGGCTACTGGCGAAACACCTTATTGTATGATATATGGAACATAAGCACTCTTACCAGCTGAGATCGGCCAAGATAGCCTTCGGGTTGTAGAGTATGCAGAGGATAATGGGGAAATACTGGTCCTCGAGTTGGACCATCTCGCAGAAAGAAGAGCTCGGGCACAATGAGATACACAACTATTGAAGTCTGTAAATCTTCTAGTTCTAGGCAAGAAACTCGATTCAACAAAGGTGAACCAGAAGATGAACTCGAAGGTTAAAACTATGTCATCTCTGTGTGAATGTTCTTCGAGTTGTGAGCTTTTCGAAAGATAGCTTCTGTAGAGAATGAGCTCAAGATTGATTGAGACGATGAATAGCGAGAATAACAGAGAGCAAATATTGTGAGTGACCGAGATATCAAGAGAGAGCTTCTTCAATTCAAACTTCTGCTATTTATACCATTTGCTCTCAACGGTCATAAAAGCTATTTTCTTTGTAAATCTTCAACAAATCACGATTACGGTGTGTACTGCTCCACTACATGGTAACTTGCACATCGTCAGAGCCAAATTGTCGTGTTTCCATTTCTGTGCAAACACCGTATAACGTCCTCTGTAAATGTGTACTATTTACCGAAAATAGTACCAACGTTGTCTCCTTAATTCCAGGCATATGTACGATTCAATCTTCACCATTGATTTGCTCCAATCCGAACTGTGATTACGTTTGAATCGATTCGCGTTTGCGCCTGAATGTACTCCATTGATTTCTCTCATCGTTGTTAAGGAAGTTACAGCTAAAATATGCTTGAAAGTATTTGCAATGACTGAATCAAAATCACTGTAGGTAACTGCTGAAAATACTTACTACTGAAATAAGTACCCAACTGCTGAAATTCTTGCTTCTGACGCGAATATCCAACTGCTGAATTATGTTGACTACTGAAGTGAAAATCCAACTTCTGAATCAATATACTTCTGGCTTAAGAACACAACGGCTGAATGAATACCTAAGTCTAATAGCATCACCCTATATCAACAACTGAATTGTTCTTCAAGACTGAAATAAGAACCCGATACCAGAAACTGATAACTGTATATCTACAACATCTGAAATAGAAACCCATCAACTGAGTGCTTCAACTCGCTCGACTGGAAGTGGCGTCAGGATAGTCTTGGTGTCCCCCTGGGGGGAAGAAACAAGTCTGGCGATCACTCTTGATTTCAAGGCCTCCAATAATGAAGCAGAGTACGAGGCCTTACTCGTCGGGCTCCGAGCAGCAAAAAATATGGGGATAGCTTGGGTCATACTTTATTCTGATTCTCAGTTGGTGGTTCAACAGAGCAACGGGAAGTATGATATAAAAAATGAAAAAAATGGTGAAGTATGCGGAGGCGCTGAACAAGTTAATGGAGACATTTTCTGAGGTAGTTCTGGAGCAGATACCTCGAGAAAGTAATGAAAAGGCGGACAAGCTCGCGAGGATGCCTAGTTCTCTTTCTCCATCCTCGGGAAAAGAAGTGCAATGGAAGGAATTGGCATGAAAGGTATGCCAGGTCGGACAGAATCAAGGCGGAGTGCCTACCTCAGACTAGAGACATGACATCTTGGAATATATTCTAAGAAGGGTCATGTCCGATGACCCTCGGCGTGCTCGGGAGGTTAAGCGCGGAGCACTGCACTTTGTCATATTGGATGATCAGTTGTATAAGAGGTCTTTCTCACGGCCACTACTGAAGTGCTTGGGTCCCGACGAGGCCAGGTATGTATTGAGAGAAATTCACGAAGGGTGTTGTGGAAATCACCTGGGCGCAGTAGCTCTGGCTCGGAAAGCTCTACTGCAGATTTCTTCTGGCCTACTATGCAGCAGGATTCTACTACTATTGTCCGATCTTGTCAAGGTTGTCAAAAACATGTTAACCTACAGAAGCAGCCTGCCGAGCCCTTGAATACCATCATCTCCTCGTGCCCGTTTGATCAGTGGGGTACGGATATCGTGGGACATTTCCCACCGACTGGAGGGCAAAGGAAGTTCTTATTGGTTTCCGTGGATTATTTCTCTAAGTGGGTGGAGGCAGAACCCTTAGCAAAGATATCCGAGGCTGAGGTATTGAAATTTCTATGGAGGAACATCTTCTGCCATTTTGGAATACCTCGAAGACTAATATTCGACAATGGGAGATAGTTTTGAGAAGAGAAATTTCGGGCTTGGTGTCAAGAGTTGAAGATCGAGCAGGTCTTCAACTTTGATAGGATCAATGTGGTTCGAAAAATAGTTGCAAGAGTTCAGAAGGGGGGGTTGAATGAACTCTTGGTATTTTCAAATTTTCGAAACCTTTTAAAACAGTTTTACAAGCGCCTCGCTTAACTTAAATACGATTACCAGATTTAAGGATCTCAGTTTAAATGCTGATTTCTTGGCTAACAAATATTGTGCGGAAAGAAGCAAATTAATCAGTGAACAGTAAAACAATAAGTAAATGCGTTAAGTAAAAGTTAAAGGAACAAGAGTTTGTTTCTGGAAGTTCGGATATCAATATTCTACGTCTCCCCTTCTTCCTTTTCAGGAAGGATTCACTAGAAGGTTTAATGGTTACAGTACTTCTGCAAACACCCGGTCACGCAAGCAACACTTAACGTGAACTCCTAGCTATCTCAAACACCAACAAGCAGTCGCAGCTGCAGTTTTACAATACCGAGTAATTTTTCTCAAACGGCTTTCAGTAGCACGTTTGTTACAGACTCAAATTGATTTTACAATGAGATACACAACTATTGAAGTCTGTAAATCTTCTAGTTTCTAGGCAAAGAAACTCGATTCAACAAAGGTGAACCAGAAGATGAACTCGAAGGTTAAAACTATGTCATCTCTGTGTGAATGTTCTTCGAGTTGTGAGCTTTTCGAAAGATAGCTTCTGTAGAGAATGAGCTCAAGATTGATTGAGACGATGAATAGCGAGAATAACAGAGAGCAAATATTGTGAGTGACCGAGATATCAAGAGAGAGCTTCTTCAATTCAAACTTCTGCTATTTATACCATTTGCTCTCAACGGTCATAAAAGCTATTTTCTTTGTAAATCTTCAACAAATCACGATTACGGTGTGTACTGCTCCACTACATGGTAACTTGCACATCGTCAGAGCCAAATTGTCGTGTTTCCATTTCTGTGCAAACACCGTATAACGTCCTATGTAAATGTGTACTATTTACCCAAAATAGTACCAACGTTGTCTCCTTAATTCCAGGCACTGATGAATACCTAAGTCTAATAGACATCACCCTATATCAACAACTGAATTGTTACTTCAAGACTGAAATAAGAACCCGATACCAGAAACTGATAACTGTATATCTACAACATCTGAAATAGAAACCCATCAACTGAGTGCTTCAACTCAACTGCTGAAATATTCCCGAATACCAAGATCTGATATCTAACACCTGATTCAACATTCAATTTTCTGACTTCTTCTACTAAAAACTGAAATCCGAATATGCGAAGTTGTTGACTGCATCGGCTGATTGTCTAGTAGTAACTTGTCTTATTTTGTTATCACCAAAACTAATAAATTTTATCTTAACAAACTTGGTAGCCTATCCTCAGAGCAACGGGCAATTAGAAGTTACTAATCGAACCATCGTGCAAGCCCTCAAGGCACGGTTGGATTCTATTAGGGGAAGATGGGTGGATGAACTACCAAGTGTGCTCTGGGCTTATCGAACGACGACCCGAGCAGCTACTGGTGAAACGCCTTATTGTATGGTGTATGGGACAGAAGCACTCTTGCCAGCTGAGATCGGCCAGGATATCCTTCGGGTCATGGAGTATGCAGAGGATAATGGGGAGATACGGGGCCTCGAGTTGGATCACCTCGAGGAAAGAAGAGCTCGGGCCGTTGTGCGCTTGTCAGCATATCAAAGGAGAATGGCACAGGCTTATAACAGGAGAGTTTGCATCAGAAATATGAGCTGGGAGACCTCGTTTGGAGGAGGAACAGTATCAGGGAACAGAGGATCCAAAGTATGAAGGGCCATACAAGGTGGTCGGGAAAGCTGGTGTGGCGGCCTATTATTTGGAGGACGCACAAGGAAAGAGAGGACGTCGGCCTTGAAATATTATTCATCTCCGGAAGTACTATGCTTAGACTTTGCTTCTTTATCATTTGTAAAACATCTAGGATTTTCTCGGCTACCGCTTGTAACAATTACCTCATGAAATAAAAGCTATTATTCTCTCAACTCATGGTTTTCGCTATCAAACTCCTCGTGTGGCAACCCCCACCTGAGCACATAAGCCTGACCAGCTCGGCACTTAAGCCAAATTCCACATTGGCACCGCTTCGCGTGGCTCTTCCACATGTACACATAAGCCCGACCAGCTCGGCACTTAAGCTCAATTCCGTATTGGCACCTCTTCGCGTGGCTCTTCCACGTGAACACATAAGCCCGACCAGCTCGGAACCTAAGCCCAATTCTTATTGACACCTCTTCACGTGGCTCTTCCACGTGAACACATAAGCCCGACCAGCTCGGCACCTAAGCCCAATTCTTATTGACACTTCCTCGAGTGGCTCTTCCATTTGAGTGCATAAGTCTGACCAGCTCGGCACTTAAGCCCAACTCTTGTTGGCAGGAAGTCCGACAATCTCGGCACTTGAGCCCAACTCTTGTTGGCATGAAGTCCGACCAAATCGGCACTTAAGCCCAACTCTTGTTTGCATGAAGTCCAACCAGCTCGGCACTTAAGCCCAACCCTCATTGACACTAAGCCCGACCAGCTCGGCACCTAGACCCGACCCTTGTTATCATATGAATCCAATACGTTCGATGAAAGAACTTGCCTCAGGGTGTCGCTCTCTTACACTTGAGGAAATTTTGTTAGGGGGCCCGATGCTGCTGGGGAAGAAATCTATCGGTGTTGTTCGAGACAGTTCATTACGTGTTCAGATATAAATCTATCGGTGTTGTTCGGGATAGTTCATTACTCGTTCAGATATAGATCTATCGGTGTTGTTCGGGACAGTTCATTACACGTTCAGATATAGATCTATCGGTGCTGTTTGGGATCATTCATTACTCATACAGATATTCAGTGCTCGAAGTAAACAAACATAATTAAGAAGGATTCGATTTCATTGATCTACAAGAATAAGTACAAAAGATCAAGACATCAAGCTGGAGGAGCATCCTCCCGACCCGAGCCGCTCTCTTCAGAATCTTCATCCTCAGGAATGTCCGCCAAAGCCTGCTCAACGTCAAGGAAGGGGGCCGAGTGATCCTCTTCAGAGTAGCCATTAGCCTTGAATTGGGCCAGGCATCCGTTGAAGCCCTTTTCAAAGAAAACAGAGGCCTTTCCTGAGCACAGGATATCGAACTCTTTGGATCCAAGGAATTTTTCCTTCCCGATCTCCCAAGAGTTTTCCGCCTCCCCCTTCAACTTCTCCACCTCAGCACGGAGGGCTTTGTTCTCCTCCTCAGAATGCAGAAATTGGGCCTTGGACGATTGGGCTTCAGCTTGGGTGGTTTCTAGCTCGAGCAGCACTGACTCTTATTCATTGTCCTTCTTGGATGTTATTGTTAGAGTAGGTGCCCAACTAGCCAACTTGTGGCATGTGGGTTCTTGTTGACTCTATGTAAAACGATCTTTATTTATGAAATTCGTATTCTTTTATGGCATTCTTTATCGTCATTATTTTATAATGTTAACAATTGTGTTGGATAAAGACATGGAATGCACCATAGTGTATGTTAAATGTGATAGTGGATATGATGGCTATCATGAAACACATATAATAGTCACTGTGTATTCTAAACTCGTTCCTAGTCGATTGGGCCTCCAAAATGAGGATAAGGCCGCCCGATTTTGAGACTAGAATCTGCGATGTGAAGTACCACGTTTCATTGGTAGGGAACATTGTGATGTTCTGAGCATGCAGATGGATAGTGACCTGGTGATCTATCGAACTACCCTCGTTCGGACTTTTCAAGTGGTTACCATTTGTCGAGTGGATTAAGTCCGAGGTCTTGGTTGTACAGATTATCCCTTATTACTCTAAACGTCATTGAGACTCTACATGATAGGTGCCTCACTTTGACCCGTTTACCGACTCAGTTGGGGTCATCAGGTGGCGGGGTTGGGTGAGGTCCCGATGCATGTAGGAGTCGATGCTTTGTTGTCGAGGATTCATCGCTCGCCATTGTGCGTGGATATCCTATGCTATCTGAGGAGTTAATAGTGTGACAAATTCTGTCCAGAGTACTAGATGTGTTTTAGGTAAATGGGTTTACCTAGTAACACATGCGATGTCACTATTTGAACTCCAAGATGTATGCATGATTGTTAGATCTCTAGCGACTCTCGATTTACCAATGGTCGTTGATCTGATCGGGATATTTGTGTTGAAAGGACCGTATTGTACGCTAACCATGACCGACTGGTTCTTGCAGGCACTATCAGTGATACCTAGGGGGATCATGGGGCGATGTTGCTAGACGCTTTACCATGATCCGATGGGTTAGTCCGAAAATATGGTTTCGAAGTCACAAATGTTGTGAGACCACGATTAGCTGTATCCCTGAACCATTGAGGGTCCTTGCAGGCACTATCAGTGATACCTAGGGGGATCATGGGGCGATGTTGCTAGACGCTTTACCATGATCCGATGGGTTAGTCCGAAAATATGGTTTCGAAGTCACAAATGTTGTGAGACCACGATTAGCTGTATCCCTGAACCATTGAGGGTCACACAAGTGTTGGTTTCTCAATTCCCGTAAGGAAATTAAGCTCAATTTGTTGAGTATAGTAGGAGTAAGGATGGAAGTGCGACTTCCTAAAATTAAATAGGGTCAAAATGCAATTTTAATAAGTTTGGACTAGTTTGACTATCCTTAAAGCTTACAGGGACCAAACTGCTATTTTGGATTAGGTGGTCCGAAAAATTGTTTTCACATCATAATGCTCAGTTTTGTAAACTGTGTAGATCGGTCCGATCTGATCGTCGATCGGGATTATGATGGAGCCACATTGATGGACTTGAAACCAATGTTCACACTGGGCCTGGGCCCGACCAAGCCCATTAAGCTGGTTCAAGCCCATGAAAAATCTACAAATAGAGGCCCTGGGGTATTCATTTGAGACACACCAAAAAGCTCCTCAGCTTATTCTTCCTCTCCTCTCCTCTCCTTCCCCGCCGCCGCCGCCGCCGTCGCCGTCTGCCGCCACCGTCGCCGTCGCCGCCGTCGGAAATCTCGTTCTGATCGTTCCGGCGAGGAGATTCCGTCCATGAAATCTTCGTCGAGTTTTCTAGTGTAGACCGGCGAAGGAATTGGGATTCCGGTCATGGACAGGATTAGAAGGACAAAACCGCCAACTGTTGAAGTGCCGATTTCCTCGTGAAATTGGTCGGAGCCATGCGCCTAGACGCCAGCAAAGTACCATTCTAAACATCCTATGTATGGTTATGAATTGTTTTAAAGGTGTATTGATCGTTCCAGGGCTCCAAAATTTTAATTCTTCCGCTGCGCCTCCGGAGCGGGATCCGGATCCGCCGCTGCGCCAACAGTGGTATCAGAGCTTTGGCTAAGGATCTGTCAATACACTTTTTCTGCCTGTATTGCATCAGATCTCAGATTTAAAAAAAAAATTTCTCCTGCCGCACGACCGCCGCGGCTACCGCCGCACCCTGGCGCCCGGCCTACAACAAAAACAGCAAAATACAAAATGAACATCGTGGAAACGCAGGCCTTCGATAAACAGTAGCACGCCGCTACTGGTTCAAACTCCACTCCCATCTGTTCGGGCGCGGACTCACCTGCACCAAAAAAGCTAGTGAGCGGCCTTCGATAAACACTAGCACGCCGCTACTGGTTCAAACTCCATCTCCCATCTGCTCGGGCGCGGACTCACCTGCACCAAAAAAGCTAGTGAGCCTAGGGGCTCAACAAGCAAAACTTAGAGTAAACAAGCACAATATATAAGACATCATAGTTTAAAGGAAGTCATAAAACATTGCTTGTCGTAAAAGTCTGTTCTGGGAATAAAATCAAATCCCAGTGTTATCATTTTCGTTAGACTTATGGCTCAGAAGCTCTAATTAGGTCCCGTTGCACTCGATCGAATGACTACTGATATCAGTTACAATATGGTGAAATCTCACCCAATATTAAGGGGCAACCGACCCTCTCGTCTGCTGCTCGCCCTTCCAATTTCGACCATCTGTTATCTTTCCCATAAATCCTAAAGTCTGAACATTTTCTTCCTTTAAACATCTACTGCACGAAATCAGATCTTAACATGAGGGTTCACTTCATTTTAAAATCATTTTCCATCAAAACATTTTTCACTGAGCATCTAGTTGAGACATAGGAAATTAATCGTTGGTAAGAAAATTCAGACATTGGATATATATATATGAATCAGTCGCAAGACACAGGAACGAGTCGCAAGACACAATACCAGACGCAAGGTACAGGATTCAGTCGCAAGACACAATACCAGACGCAAGGTACACGAACCAATCGCAAGACACAATACCAGACTCAAGGTACAGGAACCAGTCGCAATGAATAGTACCTTTAGAAATGAACAGTGCAACTACTGAATTTACAACGGAATGCAACTGCTTGAATAAACAGTGCAACTACTGATTTTGACTTGGTGTTATAACATCAAAATGACAACCACGCTATCAGTTATTGTTTATCAAATCAGACTTTATACTGATTCAACTAACAACTACCGAATACATAGCATCAAGTTATGATATTATCATCCACCGGAAGAGAAGGGAGAACTTTGCAACTTTATGATGAAACAGAAACCTGAAATCTCAGCGTTTTAAAATAACATCAACATCTTCAACATCCACTTCGAAAAATACATTTTGTTTTAGTTCCAAACATAACCCACTGTGAACCGGAACATTAAACATTCATATCAATATTAGCAAAACATGAACAAAGGCTGAATTAAACATAACTTAGACAGGAATCATGAAACGAAACGAGAACAATACACATGCTTTCATGGCATAGTAAGAATCAGATTTACTTGCCTCAATAAGGAGAAATCACGAAATGCAGCAGGTCTCACAGAGAGTCTTCTCGAGTGCTACAATTAGCTTCCTATTTTGATTGATGCAGAATGAATATTTTCTCACAAGAAAGGAACTTATATTTCACAAGGACAACGGCATGGGAGTCTGATTTGTAACAGGGAAAAACACTTGAGTAGGCATGGTATCCCATGTCTAAATCTCAGAATTTTACTTAAAATTCCATGTCACTATTTTGATTTGCAAAAGCGCTACATAAATTTGAAACTTAACCATTCTCCCATCCCGGCCATTTCATTTTGTAAAGTCTGAAAACTGCTCATCTTGCGCTCAAGGCGACATCTAATAGGCCTCATGCATTGCGTGAACTCTGAAAATGGGAAATCAGCTTTTGAATAAATAAACAATGCTGAAATCTGAAATTAGAAATGGGTCCTCGAATTATAAGGATTTAGAATTTGTGGTCTTATGGATTTTGGGGCGTTACAATTATACCCACCTTATAAAAATTTCGTCCTCGAAATTTACTTACCGAACAAATCTGGGTAACGACTATGCATACTAGCTTCCGTTTCCCACGTAGCTTCTCGTTCGGTTTGATTCGACCATTGAACTTTAACCATTGGGATGCTTCTATTCCTCAGCTTTCTAATCTCCCTAAGAAGAATCTTCTCAGGTCTTTCTTCATAGCTCAAATCTGGTGCTAAATGAACTGGTTCAGTGGTCAATATGTGCGATGGGTGGGGAACATACTTCCTTAAAGCTGATACATGAAATACATTATGCACTGAAGATAGATGAGGCGGCAGTGCAATCCGATAGGCCAATGTTCCTACTCTGTCCAGAATTTCGTAGGGACCTATGTATCTGGGACTCAGTTTTCCCTTCTTTCCAAAACGCATCACTCCCTTCATTGGAGCTACTTTCAAAAAGACTTGATCACCAACGTCAAAACTTAGTTCTTCGTCTATTGTCTGCATAGCTCTTTTGTCTACTTTGAGTCTGTTCTCATCATTTCCTTTATTTTCTAACAACCTTCATCGTCTGTTCTACCAGATCTGGTCCAAGACCATCTCGCTCTCCTATCTCATCCCAATGAAGAGGCGTTCTACATCTACGTCCATATAGAGAATCGTATGGCGTCATCTGGATGGAAGCTTGGAAACTGTTGTTATACTCAAATTTCGCCAACAGTAGTTTCAAATCCCAACTTTCTGAGAAATCTATAACACATGCTCTGAGTAAATCCTCTAAAATCTGGATCACTCTTTCTGATTGTCCATCGGTTTGGGGGTGAAAGACCGTACTGAATGTCAACTTTGTTCCCAAAGCTCGATGCAGACTTTTCCAAAATGCAGACGTGAACTTGGAATCCCTATCAGACACAATCGACAATGGAACATCGTGAATTCTGATGATTTCTTTCACATACAACTCTGCATACCTACTCACGTCGTAGGATGTCTTCACCGGAAGGAAGTGAGAAGATTTCGTAAGTCTATCTACAATAACCCAAATAGAATTATAACCTTGAGCAGTTCGAGGCAAACCAGTCACAAAATCCATGGAAATACATTCCCACTTCCACTCTGGAATGCCAGCTGGTCTTTGGTGTTCAGCCTTCACCAGCTGACAAGTTAAACATTCCGAGACAAATCTAGCAATGTCTCGTTTATCCCTGGACATCAGTACAACTGCTGGAGGTCTTTATAAATTTTAGTACTCCCTGGATGCACAGAGTGTGGGGTTGTATGGGCTTCTTCCAACAAATCTGATCTCAAATTATCCACTTGCGGCACCCAAATTCTTCCTTGAAATCTGATTACGCTACCGTCTGAAAAATAGAGGCTGCCACCTCTCTCCCTATCTTGTTTAATCCACTTCTGTAGTTGCTCATCCCTCAGCTGACCCTCACAAATTTGGTCCAACAAATTTGATCTCACTAAGGTATCAGCTACGACTGAATTGTAGCTGCTGGGTACCAGCTCTAAGCCAAACTTCTCAATATCAGATGCCAATGGTTTTCGGATGATGAGTTGTGATAGTCCAACAGAATTTCTACTTAAAGCGTCAGCAACCACGTTAGCCTTGCCTAGATGATAGCTGATCGTGCAGTAATAATCTTTCACCAACTCCAGCCATCTGCTCTGCCTCATGTTTAATTCTTTTTGGGTGAAGAAATATTTCAGACTTTTGTGATCTGTGAATATCTCACACTTCTCCCCATACAAGTACTGCCTCCAAATCTTTAAGGCAAATACAACTGCTGCCAGCTCCAAGTCGTGAGTGGGATAATTCTTTTCATGATTTTTCAGCTGTCGAGAAGCGTAGGAAATTACTCTATGATCTTGCATCAAAACAGCTCCTAATCCCAACTTCGACGCATCTGTGTAAATGATAAATTTCCCCTGATCAGATGGCATAGTTAGCACAGGAGCTTCAATCAACGCCTG
Organism: Dorcoceras hygrometricum; assembly: GCA_001598015.1. Classification (NCBI taxonomy): domain Eukaryota; kingdom Viridiplantae; phylum Streptophyta; class Magnoliopsida; order Lamiales; family Gesneriaceae; genus Dorcoceras; species Dorcoceras hygrometricum. The sequence goes on from KV006442.1 coordinate 84,703, forward strand.
CTTCAATTGCTCAAAGATGACTTGGCCGTCGGGGGTCCATTCAAATTTGCTCAACTTTTTAGTCAGCGATGTTAAGGGGACAGACATTTTCGAAAATCCTTTAATAAAGCGCCTGTAATATCCCGCTAACCCTAGAAAAATCCTAACTTCTGAAACAGAGGTTGGTACCGGCCAGTCGCGAACGGCTTCCACCTTCGCTGGGTCTACTTCCAATCCATCTTTGGATATAATATGCTTGAGAAAAGATACCTTTTCCAGCCAAAAGTCACACTTGCTAAACTTTGCGAACAGCTGCTTGTCTTTCAAAATTTGAAGCACTGTTCTTAGGTGGTTTGCGTGCTCGAGTCTCTTCTTGGAGTACACCAAATATCGTCAATAAACACAACTACAAACTGATCTAAAAAGGGTTGGAAAACTCTATTCATCAAGTCCATAAAAGCTGAGGGGGCATTAGAAAGTCCGAAGGGCATTACCAAAAATTCATAATGACCATATCGTGTTCTAAAGGCTGTTTTGTAAACGTCTGCTGGTTTTATCTTCATTTGATGATAACCAGACCTCAAATCAATCTTAGAGAAAACTACCGATCCCTTCAACTGATCAAACAGATCCTCAATTCTAGGCAAGGGATATTTATTCTTAATCGTCAGCTTATTCAACTCTCTATAATCTATACACAGCCTTAGACTCCTGTCCTTCTTCTTGACGAACAAAACAGGGGCTCCCCATGGTGATGTACTTGGTCGAATAAAGCCCTTGTCTAGCATCTCTTGTAATTGCTCTTTTAATTCTTTCATTTCTGATGGAGCAAGACGATAAGGTGGTCTAGAAACTGGTGCTGCTCCTGGCACTAAATCAATTGCGAATTCCAATTCCCTATCAGGTGGCAGTCCGCATATGTCTTCTGGAAAGACCTCGGGGAATTCGTTCACTACTTCAACATCTGAAAGTGAAGGTTTACTGGTAACTACTAAAAGGATAGACTTATCAAGAATCCTAATCCTCCTTTCCTCAAACAACTCTGCGCCTTGAGAGCTGAAATAATCCAAGGGATTTTACACATCTGACCAGCCTCGAACGCGAACCAGTCTCCTCTGGAGGTTTCACCACTACGGTACTAAGCTTGAAATCTATCACGACTCCGTATTTAGTCAACCAATCCATTCCTAGAATTAGATCGAACTCAGGCATCGGTAAAACAATTAAATCAACAGTAACTGAATGCCCTTGAAGTCTAAGTTCTAAGTCACAAAACAAGTTATGGGATACCAGCTCTTCCCCAGAGGGCACTGTTATGCAAAATCCTATAGTCACCTGGTCGGGTCTAACAGGTAATTTCTTAGCAAAATCTGCTGCTATAAATGAATGCGTAGCGCCTGAATCTATCAGAGCTAAAGAGGGAATTCCAGCGATCAAGATCTTACCCGTAGCCACTGTAGAGTCTGGATTGGCTTGCTCAGTCGTCATGACGTAAGCTCTACTGGTCACCAACTGTTTCGTCTTCGGGCAGTCCTTAATAACATGCCCTGGCATTCCACATCTGTAACAAACATTCTGTCCCTTTCTACAAGGACCAAGGTGGTTCTTCTGGCACTTGGGGCACTGAGTTCTACTGCCGACTGCTGAAACTGCGCTAATGGGTTGCACAACCAAAGGTTTCTGCTCCTGAGGCTTCTGTTCTTGCGGCCGCTGCTGATTCTTATATGGCTTCTTGGGTGGTCGCTGGTCTTTCTGTTGAAAGGTCTGCCTCTTCAGCTGTCGCTCTTCCACAACAGCTTTCCAATCTTGATCAGCTCTTAGAGCCTTGTCCACCGCTCCCCGATAATCCTTTGGTTCTACCAGCCTCACATCATGCCTGAGCGCTGGTTTCAATCCATCGACAAGATGTCGCAATTTCTCCTTAGGATCAGCTCCAATCAATGGTACAAAATAAAACCCTCGTTCGAACTTTCGAACATATTCCTGGACAATCATGTCCCCTTGCTTGATCATCAGAACTTCTCTTTTCAATTCGGACCTCTTATCCTCTGTGAAATACTGTTCAAAGAACACCAGCTTGAATTCCTCCCAGGGAAGATTTGTCACATCTACGGTTAACTTTGCTCCTTCCCACCAGAGCATTGCATCATCCCTCAACATGTAGATTGCACATCTGGATCTTTCTAAGTCTGGCGTCTGAAGATACTCAAATATCACCTCCATTGATTTAATCTAGCTTTCGGCGATGAATGGATCTGTGGTGCCACTAAACTCCCTTGGCTTTCGTCTTCGAAATCGTTCTTGAGGGTAATCATTGCCAGTTTTACCCAGGTGAGGATTATGTTGTGGTGTCTTCTTGTGACGCCCAAAATAAAATCAAAGTACAACCGTTGGCGCCAAGAAGTTAAAATCAGATTTCATTACAATTCCGTAGTACAAAATGCGAAGTCGCGATATTACAACTACTGAACTCTATTTGAACTCATCTTTGTTGTAACGGATCTCAATACAGATTTGACTAAGATCAAAGACAACAAAAATAGCAAGTACAAAATGAACATTGCGAAAACGCAGGCCTTCGATAAACACTAGCACGCCGCTACTGGTTCAAACTCCATCTCCCATCTGCTCGGGCGCGGACTCACCTGCACCAAGAAAGCTAGTGAGCCTAGGGGTTCAACAAGCAAAACTGAGAGTAAACAAGCACAATATATGCAGGCGCAATACATAAGACATCATAGTTTAAAGGAAGTCATAAAACATTGCTTGTCGTAAACGTCTGTTCTGGGAATAAAATCAAATCCCAGCGTTATCATTTTCGTTAGACTTATGGCTCAGAAGCTCTAATTAGGTCCCGTTGCACTCGATCGAATGACTACTGATATCAGTTACAATATGGTGAAATCTCACCCAATATTAAGGGGCAACCGACCCTCTCGTCTGCTGCTCGCCCTTCCAATTTCGACCATCTGTTATCTTTCCCATAAATCCTAAAGTCTGAACATTTTCTTCCTTTAAACATCTACTGAACGGAATCAGATCTTAACATCAGGGATCACTTCATTTTAAAATCATTTTCCATCAAAACATTTTTCACTGAGCATCCAGTTGAGACATAGGAAATTAGTCGTTGGTAAGAAAATTCAGACATTGGATATATATATATGAATCAGTCGCAAGACACAGGAACCAGTCGCAAGACACAATACCAGACGCAAGGTACAGGATTCAGTCGCAAGACAAAATACCAGACGCAAGGTACAGGAACCAATCGCAAGACACAATACCAGACGCAAGGTACAGGAACCAGTCGCAATGAATAGTACCTTTAGAAATGAACAGTGCAACTACTGAATTTACAACGGAATGCAACTGCTGGAATAAACAGTGCAACTACTGATTTTGACTTGGTGTTATAACATCAAAACGACAACCACGCTATCAGTTATTGTTTATCAAACCAGACTTTATACTGATTCAACTAACAACTACCGAATACATGGCATCAAGTTCTGATATTATCATCCACCGGAATAGAAGGGAGAACTTTGCAACTTTATGATGAAACAGAAACCTGAAAGCTCAGCGTTTTAAAATAACATCAACATCTTCAACATCCACTTCGATAAAATACAATTTTTTTGATTTCCAAACATAACCCACTGTGAACCTGAACATTAAACATTCATATCAATATCAGCAAAACATGAACAAAGGCTGATATTAAACATAACTTAGAGAGGAATCATGAAACGAAACGAGAACAATACACATGCTTTCATGGCGTAGCAAGAATCAGATTTACTTGCCTCAATAAGGAGAAATCACGAAATGCAGCTGGTCTCACAGAGAGTCTTCTCGAGCTCTACAATGAGCTTCCTATTTTGATTGATGTAGAATGAATATTTTCTCGCAAGAAAGGAACTTATAGTTCACAAGGACAACGGCATGGGAGTCTGATTTGTAACAGGGGAAAACACTTGAGTAGGCATGGTATCCCATGTCTAAATCTCAAAATTTTACTTAAAATTCCCAGTCACTATTTTGATTTGCAAAAGTGCTACATAAATTTGAAACTTAACCATTCTCCCATCCCGGCCATTTCATTTTGTAAAGTCTGACTGCTCATCTTGCGCTCAAGGCGACATCTAATAGGCCTCATGCATTGCGTGAACTCTGAAAATGGGAAATCAGCTTTTGAATAAATAAACAATGCTGAAATCTGAAATTAGAAATGGGTCCTCGAATTATAAGGATTTAGAATTTGTGGTCTTATGGATTAGTAGTTCAAGTGGTACCAGGGAAGGTGAACTTTGGGTAATAAGCCTGGTGACCTGGGTTCAATTCCTTGGGGAGGCAGTTTAACCATACTTCCAGGGGTGTGGGTAGTCCTATGAGTATGGGTTCACCCTCCAGGGTCTCCAAAGTAGGGAGCTGGGTGGGTCCTTACAAAAAAAGGCGCCGTTTTTTTTGTAAGGACCCACCCAGCTCCCTACTTGTGG
>KV006443.1:23388-47884 GCA_001598015.1 Dorcoceras hygrometricum
TCAGCTCCTCAGGGCTGATATCGACAGGGCTTCCTTCGGAGGGCTCTTCTCTATTGTATAAAGAAGTTTCTCCGAAGCCAACACAATGTTGAGGTTTCGAAGCCAGTCTTGGTAGTTCAGACCGGTGAACTTGTTGCTATCCAGTATAGCAGCGAGTGGGTTTTTGATCGAAGACATTATAAAGCAGTTTATACTGAAAAGAAAAACAGACATGCATTACTAACTATATATGAAAAACGCTAAGATATAAAACAAGGTCATTTAGTTTTATGAATTACCCTCCCACTATTTTATCGATTTCACCACCCTCTAATGAAATCGGGAAAGAAAGTTTCTTTAGTGGGTACACGAAGCCCCATCAAGCGATCATGGTCCCGAATAATATCAGCCAACCATGACCCCCAAAAGGTAGAGTCCAATTGCAACCTGTCAACCTCCATGTATTTCACCTCACGTCCAGTAAGGGCCCAATAATATGACGCCGTTTACTATCACGTGTCAAGATGACCCATCAATGTTGAGTCGTGAAGGACGGTCCCCTTAACGTCCCCAATAATATGCGCCAACATTAAAGGGAGTTCCAACCGACTCACAACAATTGTCAATGGCTGGACAACTTTCTGGCATACATGACCCCCTCAATAATATGAGCCGGGCCATGTATACGGGTAGCATCGGCGTACACCCATTGTTGATGGAAGGTAGGGAGATTTAAACAATTTTAAATTCCCTTTGGTTTATCGAATAAACTTTTATCTTGATATTAGTTTTAAATCGTATTTAAAACGAGGGATTTTATTTTCGAAAAGTTTGGTCTCATGCAATATATTTTAAATCATATTTAAAACATGCGGATTCAACTAACTATATATCAGATATATAAACATTGGGATGATCGATCGCGAGAGCTATGCGGTCCGTGGTTGCCAATCACGGACCTGGGTCCAATCCTAGGTGAAATGCAATATGCAATGCAATCCTATTACATTTGCTTCCGGTTTTACAGATCTTCGGTCTTCAATATCTTTGATCGTCATCGGGCCCACCATCATCAAAAGTCCTCCCACTAAGTCTAGTAATTTATAATAAATTTCCATGACACATAAGGGATACATTTTAAGGGATGGGAACGGGCCACAAACAGACCCACTTTTATAAAAAGATAATCAACAATATTAGAACCGAAATCAAAAAACCTAAAGCATACACCTAACACATTGGGCATGGCTCTTGATCATCCCAATCATGCAATCAATCTAATTAATACGCATATAATCAAATTATTTATCGCAAAATCATATTTTAATCAAAAAATCGCATTTTATAATAAAATCGTATTTTGTCGATAAAATCAAATTTTAATCAACAAAATCATATTTAATTATAAAATCATATTTTACAATCAAAATCGTATTTTGCAATTTTTAATTGCATCATATTGGGCCAAAAACAATTTTGGGCCCAAAATCTCAAAATTTCAAAATTGACCAAAATCGGCCCGATAACGAATATCGGCCCGAAAACTTCATGGGCTGCCCAGGACAGGCCCGAACTAAACCTAGAAGTAAAATTCAGCCGTCGACAATCTGCCGGAGATCGTCGTCGGACGACGGCCGCACGGCGGCGGCAGCCGCCACCATGCATGTCGCGCAAATCAGCGCACAACGTCGCGCAGCTTCTTGCGCATGGCCGCTGGCCACTACTGGCCAGCATGCTCCATGTCCGTGCGGCCAACGCGCGTCCAATCATGCAACCAGTGCGCTAATCGTCGGCCGGCCATCGTGCGAATTTGCTGCCCAGCGTCGGCCATCATCAGCGCAAAATCTTGCGCTGGACAAGGCCAGCGATCGCCTCCCTTGCGCGGCCAGCGCAAAGTGCCGCGGGCATTCAGGCGCACGGGAGAGGGGGCCGCCGCACACGGCGGCGGCCGGCGGCCAAGATCCAAATTTTTTTTTGATTCGATTTCAATCTGAAACATAGAGATTAGATACAATTATGGCAACAATTGTATTGAAGGATCCGAGCCATAGCTCTGATACCACTGTTGTTAAACGGTGGCGGATCCGGATCCCGTCTCCCGGCGGCACAGAGGAAGTTTAAAATAAGTGCCGGAAAACGTTCAATACAATAAAACTGCAATATAAACCATTCATAGGGTGTTTCTCGGGGTGTTACCTTGCTGGCAACAGGCGCCTGGCTCCAACCAGAATCACAGGGAGACTGGCTCTTCACGGTAGGCGACGATAGATTATGTCTAATCAGGTCCACGACCGGATTTGATCTTCCTTCGATCAGCTCTTCACGGTAGGCGGCGATAGATTCCGGACTTGCCCATCGGATCATGGTAAGAGCGTCTAGCAACATCGCCCCATGATCCCCTAGGTATCACTGATAGTGCCTGCAAGAACCAGTTGGTCGTGGTTAGCGTACAGTACGGTCCTTTCAATCCATATATCCCGATCAGATCAACGACCATTGGTAAATCGAGAGTCGCTAGAGATCCGATAGCTATGCATACATCTTGGAGATCAAATAGTGACATCACGAGTGTTACTAGGCAAACCCATTTACCTAAAACACATCCAGTACTCTGGCCAGAGATTTATCACACTATTATCTCCTCAGATAACATAGGATATCCACGCATAAAAGCGAGCGGTGAATCCTCGACAACGAAGCATCGACTCCTACATGCATCGGGACCTCACCCAATCCCGCCACCCAATGAACCCAACTGAGTCGGTAAACGGGTCAAAGTGAGGCGCCTATCATGTAGAGTCTCAATGACGTTTCGAGTAGTGAGGACTAATCAGTACAACCAAGACCTCGGACTTATCCACTCGACAAATGTAACCACTTGGAAAGTCCGAACGAGGGCAGTTCGATAGATCACCAGGTCACTATCCATCTGCATGCTCAGAACATCACAATGTTTCCTACCAATGAAACATGGTACTTCGTATCGCAGATGCTAGTCTCAAGCTCGGGCGGCCTTATCCTCATTTTGACGACCCAATCGACTAGGAACGAGTTCAGAATACACAGTGACTATTAGATGTGTTTCATGATAGCCATCATATCCACTATCACATCTAACATACAATATGGTACATTCTAGGTCTTTATCCAACACAATTGTTAACATTATTACATAATGAAAATAAATAATGCCATAAAAGAAATGCGTATTTCATAAATAAAGATCGTTATACACAAGAGTCAATAAAACCCACACGCCACAAGTTGGCTAGTTGGGCATCTACTCTAACAATCTCCCACTTGCCCTATAGCCAACTACTCATCAGACGCAGTCCCATTGTTTCTAGATGTTTTTCAAACAATGGTCCTGGCAAGGGCTTCGTAAGTGGTCAGCAATGTTGTCTGCAGAGACGACTCTCTCAACTGCAATGTCACCTCTAGCCACAATATCCCGGATTATGTGGTATTTCCTCAGTATATGATTGGATATTTGGTGAGACCTAGGCTCCTTTGCTTGCGCAACGGCACCCGTGTTGTCGCAGTACATCGGGACTGGACCAACTCCATCAGGGATGACGCCCAACTCTTTGACGAAATTCCTTATCCAAACCGCCTCCTTAGCAGCAGCTGATGCTGCGATGTACTCAGCCTCAGTGGTTGAATCCGCAATGGTGTCTTGCTTGGAACTCTTCCAAGAGACAGCACCACCATTGAGAATGAATACAAATCCAGAGGTTGACTTCGAATCATCCACGTCACATTGAAGCTAGAATAGTGTAGCCTTCCAATTTCAGTTCACCACCCCCATAGACCATGAACATATTCTTAGTCCTTCGCAAGTACTTAAGAATATCTTTCACAGCCTTCCAATGCATTTGGCCGGGGTTGGCCTGGTAGTGGCTCGTGACACTCAGAGCATATGCCACATCCCGTCTAGTTGAGATCATGCCATACATAATGCTACCTATTGCCGAGGCATATGGCACACGTGTCATACTCTCTATCTCCTCATCAGTCTTCGGACACATATACTTAGATAGAGTGACCCAGTGGCACATAGGTAGGTGTCCTATCTTGGACTCTTCCATAGAGAACCGCTTAAGTATGGTATCGATGTAGGTAGCTTGGGTGAGTCCGAGCATCCTTTTCGATCTATCCCGATAGATCTGAATTCCAAGAATATAGGATGCTTCACCCATGTCCTTCATCGAGAATCTACTAGACAACCATACTTTAGTTGATTGCAGCATTCCTACATTATTCCCAATGAGTAGAATGTCATCAACATAAAGTACAAGGAATGTCACAGCGTTTTTAACTACCTTCTTATGTACACATGGCTCCTCGGGATTCTTGATGAAACCAAATTCCTTAATTGTTTCATCGAATCTCAGGTTCCAACTCCTCGATGCTTGTTTGAGACCGTAGATCTATCTCTGAAGTTTGCATACCTTATGCTCACTTCCTACAGATGTTAAACCCTCACGATGCGTCATATAGATCTCTTCCTTAATGTTTCCATTTAGGAATGCAGTTTTCACATCCATTTGCCATATCTCATAGTCGTACCATGCGGCTATGGCCAGTAGGATTCTAATTGACTTGAACAGTGCGACTGGTGAAAAGGTTTCATCATAGTCAACACCTTGCCTTTGAGTGTAACCTTTCGCGACCAGTCGTGACTTGTAGGTCAATACCTTACCATCAGGCCCGAGTTTTCTCTTGTATATCCATTTGCACCCAATAGGAACTATTCCTTTGGGAGGATCAACAAGAGTCCAAACTTGGTTCGCATGCATTGAGTCAATCTCAGACTGCATTGCTTCAACCCATAATTTAGAATCAAGGCCCGAGTTTTCTCTTGTATATCCATTTGCACCCAATAGGAACTATTCCTTTGGGAGGATCAACAAGAGTCCAAACTTGGTTCGCATGCATTGAGTCAATCTCAGACTGCATTGCTTCAACCCATAATTTAGAATCAACATCGGAAATTGCCTCCTTGAAGGTTCTTGGATCACATCCAACAACTTGATCACCTTGATCATCTTCAAGGAGGAAACCATATCTATCAGGAGCCCTAGGAATCCTTTCAGATCTCCTAGGTGCGACCATTTCTGGTACCGGCTCTTGAGGTGCGGGAGGTTCACTTGGTACTTCAGATGGTTCTCGAACCTCTTCGAGTTCTACTATCTTGCCTTTTCTATCAAGTAGAAACTCCATTTCCATAAAGGTGGCATTTCTAGAAACAAACACTCTTGTTTCGTTGGGATAGTAGAAGTAGTATCCAATGGAATTCTTTGGATACCCAATGAAGTAGCATAAGATGGATCTAGTATCCAGCTTATCTCCCACTGTCTGCTTCACGTAAGCAGGACATCCCCAAATCCTCATGTATGAGTATTTGTGCGGCTTGCCCATCTATATCTCATATGGAGTCTTATTCACTGCCTTGGTGTGGACATTGTTCAACAACATCACCGCCGTTTCGAGTGCATAGCCCCAAAACGAGGTAGGAAGTTCAGTTAAGCTCATCATAGATCGAACCATGTCCATTAAGGTTCGATTACGACGCTCCACTACACCATTGAGCTGTGGTGTGGCCGGAGGGGTCCACTGCGAGAGAATCTCATTCTCTTTAAGATAGTCTTGAAATTCAGCACTCAATTATTCACCACCTCGATCGGATCGAAGTGCTTTAATACTTTTCCCCAACTGATTTTCACTTCAGCCTTGAATTCTTTGAACCTTTCAAAGGCTTTCAGACTTGTGCTTCATTAAGTCAAGTACTCATACCTAGAGCAATCATCACCGCCGTTTCGAGTGCATAGCCCCAAAACGAGGTAGGAAGTTCAGTTAAGCTCATCATAGATCGAACCATGTCCATTAAGGTTCGATTACGACGCTCCACTACACCATTGAGCTGTGGTGTGGCCGGAGGGGTCCACTGCGAGAGAATCTCATTCTCTTTAAGATAGTCTTGAAATTCAGCACTCAATTATTCACCACCTCGATCGGATCGAAGTGCTTTAATACTTTTCCCCAACTGATTTTCTACTTCAGCCTTGAATTCTTTGAACCTTTCAAAGGATTCAGACTTGTGCTTCATTAAGTACAAGTACTCATACCTAGAGCAATCATCGGTAAGGTGATGAAGTATGTGTGACCGTACTTAGTACCAATGCTAAGTGGGCCACACACATCAGTATGGATCAAATCCAATAGGCCTTGAGCACGTTCAGGCTTGCCCTTGAAGGGTTGTTTAGTCATCTTTCACTTGAGACAAGATTCACAAGTCGGTAGGGAGTTAATGTCTGACATATCAAACATGTCACTCCTAACCAATTTGTTCATCCTACTTAGGGAAATGTGACCTAGCCTAGCGTGCCAAAGTTGTGATGGGTTCAAGCTATCATTTTTCCTTTTAATCGTTGTTGTATGTGTTTCCACATCGCGAGTTGGAACTTGTTTTAATTTTAAGGTGTACAGATCGTTTTTGCGTTCCCCAATTCCAATCAAACATTCATTCTTGTATATATTGCAAATCAAATTAGCAAAATGACAAGAATATCCATCACTATCAAGCATAGAAACAGAAATAATGTTCTTTATTAATTCAGAAACAAATAAAACGTCTTTCAATAAAAGCTTAAAATTCGATGACAGAAATAAATAAACATATCCTACAGCTACTGCAGCAACCCTTGCTCCATTTCCCAGCCTCAAGTGGGTCTCACCCTCTCTAAGACGTTGGCTTCTTGTCATCACCTGCAAGTCATTGCAGATATGAGATCCACATCCGGTATCAAGTACCCAAGAAGTCGAATTAAGAGACATATTTATTTCGATATAGAACATACCTTTCGCAGTTCGCAACTGATCGAGGTACTCCTTGCAGTTCCTCCTCCAGTGCTTAGGCTTGTGGCAGTGGTGGCAAACATCCTCAGACTTGTTTTGTTTGGAAGCCTTTTCCTTGGGCTTCTTGGTGGGCTTTTCCTCCTTCGCAGGGGCAGAACGCTTCTTACCCTTGCGTTTGGGCCCCTTCTTCGCAGAGGAAGAAGAGCCCATAAGGAGGACGGGCTTGTCCTTCTTTATGGTCCCCTCGAACACTACAAGCATGTTCACCACCTCTTCAAGGGTGGCTTCCAGCTTGTTCATGTTGAAGTTGACCACAAAGGGGTCGAATGCAGCGAGGAGTGAAAGGAGAAGAAAATCCACAGACAGCTCATGTGGAAGTGTGATATCCAGGCCCACCAACTTTTCAATGAGCCCAATCATACGAACCCCATGCTCGCGGACCGAAGTCCCATCGCGCATGCGGCTCGTCATAAGCTCCTTAACAGTGGTGAACCTCTCATGTCGAGAGTTCTCCCCATACAGCTCTTTGAGATGAAGATGTATGTCAGCAGCATACACCGTCTTCTCAAAATGCCATTGCATTTCGTTGGACATAGATGTCATCATATAGCATCGAGTCTTAAGCTCGTCATCCCACCATTTGTTAAAGCGTAGTCAGCTCCTCAGGGCTGACGTCGGCAGGGGCTTCCTTCGGAGGGCTCTTCTCTGACGTGTAGAGAAATTTCTCCGAAGCCAATACAATATTGAGGTTTCGAAGCCAGTCTTGGTAGTTCAGATCAGTGAACTTGTTGCTATCCAGTATAGCAGCAAGTGGATTTTTGATCGAAAACATTTTATAAGCAGTTTATACTGAAAATAAAAACAGACATGCATTACTAACTATATATGAAAAACTCTAAGACATAAAACAAGGTCATTTAGTTTTATGAATTACCCTCCCACTATTTTAACGATTTCACCATCCTCTAATGAAATCGAGAAAACAAGTTTCTTTAGTGGGTACACAGAGTCCAATCGAGCAATCATGGTCCCGAATAATATCAGCCAACCATGACCCTCAAAAGGTAGAGTCCAATTGCAACCGATGCAACCTCCATGTATTTACCTCACGTCCAGTAAGGGCCCAATATTATGACGCCGATTACTATCACGTATCAAGATGACCCATCAATGTCGAGCCGTGAAGGACGGTCCCCTTAACGTCCCCAATAATATGAGCCAACGTAGTTCCAACCAACTCACAGCAAGTGTCAATGACGTGTACAGCTTTCCGGCATACATAACCCCCTCAATAATATGAGCCAGGCCATGTATGCGGGTAGCATCGACGTACACTCATTGTTGATGGAAGGTAGGATAATTTAAACAAATTTAAATTTCCTTAGTTTATCGAATAAACTTTTAATCTTGATATCAGTTTTAAATAAAATTTAAAACGAGGGATTTTAATTTTTTAAAATTTGGTCTCAACAATAATTAAATCATAATTTAACATGCGGATTCAACTAGCATATATATCACATATATAAAACTTTGGGATGATCGATCGCGAGAGCTATGCGGTCCGTGGTTGCCAATCACGGACCTGGGTCCAGTCCTAGGTGAAATACAGTATGCAATGCAATACTATTACATTTGCTTCCGGTTTTACAGCACTTCGGCCTTCGATATCTTTGATCATCATCTCCACCATCTTCGAGTGTCCTCCCACTAAATCTAATATTTATAATTAAATATCCATGACACGTTGGGATACATTTTAAAGAGGTGGAAACGGGCCATAAACCAGGCCCACTTTATAAATGATATAATCATATTTTGTCAACAAAATCATATTTTATCAACAAAATCATATTTTAATTATAAAATCATATTTCATAAATAAAATCACATTTTGTCAATTTAATTGCATCAAATTGGGCTTAAAACAAATTTAGGCCCAAAATCTCAAAATTTAAAAATCAATTTTTGGTCCAACCAAAATTGGCCCAATATCAAATATTGGCCCGAAAACTTAATGGGCTGCCCGGGACAGGCCCGATACAAAACCTAGAAGACAAAACAGCCATCGCATCGCCATGAGGATTGCCGGACGGCGGCCGCACGGCGGCGGCCGCCGCCAACGCAGCGTGCGGCACATGGCCGCACGCTGGCCGCGCCATGCGCGGCATCTCCCGCGCGCGTTGCTGCCTCCCATCGCGCAACCAGTTGTGACTCCGAAATCACAATTTTGGACTTGCCCATCGGATCATGGTAAAGCGCCTAGCAACATCCCCATGATCCCCTAGGTATCACTGATAGTGCCTGCAAGAACCAGTTGGTCGTGGTTAGCGTACAGTACGGTCCTTTCATCACATATATCCCGATCAGATCAACGACCATTGGTATATCGAGAGTCGCTAGAGATCCAATAACTATGCATACATCTTGGAGATCAAATAGTGACATCACGAGTGTTACTAGGCAAATACATTTACCTAAAACACATCCAGTACTCTGGCCAGAGATTTATCACATTATTATCTCCTCAGATAACATAGGATATCCACGCATAAAAGCGAGCGGTGAATCATTGACAACGAAGCATAGACTCCTACATGCATCGGGACCTCACCAAATCCTGCCATCTAATGACCCCAACTAAGTCGGTAAACGGGTCAAAGTGAGGCGCCTATCATGTAGAGTCTCAATGACGTTTCGAGTAGTGAGGATTAATCAGTACAATCAAGACCTCGGACTTATCCACTCGACAAATGGTAAACACTTGGAAAGTCCGAACGAGGGTAGTTTAATAGATCACCAGGTCACTATCCATCTGCATGCTCAAAACATTACAATGTTCCCTTCCAATGAAACATGGTACTTCGTATCGCAGATGCTAGTCTCAAGCTCGGGCGGCCTTATCCTCATTTTGACGGCCCAATCGACTAGGAACGAGTTCAGAATACACAGTGACTATTAGATGTGTTTCATGATAGCCATCATATCCACTATCACATCTAACATACACTATGGTGCATTCTAGGTCTTTATCCAACACAATTGTTAACATTATTACATAATGAAAATAAAGAATGCCATAAAAGAAATGCGTATTTCATAAATAAAGATCGTTATACACAAGAGTCAATAAAACCCACACGCCACAAGTTGGCTAGTTGGGCATCTACTCTAACACACACATGGTACCAATCACAACAGATTACAGGGAAAGCCACAACTCATGTGAGAGAATGGGAGCTACCCATGCACTCAATCTCATAAAATATCAGCACCAGCCAGAACTGGAAGGCCATATCGCATATGAGAGAACTGGGATCTATCCAGGCGCTCAATCACATGCACCCTGTCAACAAGTATTAGCTCAACAGCAAACAAAAACAGATCAGGGGTTCTCACAGCAGGCTGTTAACAAGGCTCGCAAAGGAATGATCAGAACAACATGATATGCGTGTATGCGTAATAACATCTTGCAAGATAACATACACAAAACAGATGCAAGCAACAGCACAGAATTAACAGCATACACACTGCTCAACATAACAGCACACGCCATTTATACACAAGTCCACCTCAAAGCTGTAATCATAAGCTCACATCCTTACCTTAGCTTTCTCAGCTACAAATACCACAACAAAGTCCCGAGCAACTCAAATATGCCACCTGCTTGGCCAAACAACAACAACAAAACTCAGGGACTGTAGCACAGAACTACGAACTGGGAGCTATGAGCTCCACCAGCTCTATCTTACCCTTCTAGCACAACAGACAGCTCTAAACGAAGCTTAAGGGAGGATCTAGCTCTTACCCGAAAGCACTACCTGAACGGAAAAGCAAATATGCCAAAATGCTAACAGACTACAAAAGGTAGCTCTTTTCGCTATCTTCTTCCAGCTTAACCCAAGCCTTCGAAAGAGTTATAAGAAGAAACGCCTTGGCAAGAGGAGTCCAGCGCTACGCTACCACTATTGCTCCAATCTGAGTCTTCTACCATCGGCAATCGGAGAAGATAAGATTCGGTGAACAGTAGCTAGGGTATCGTGACAGAGTAAGGTTACAGGAAATATTTCTAAGTGTCGAGAAAATATCACGTTCGAATGGTCAAAGTCTTCTATAAATACAACTTAAATTTCCCAAATCTGATGAACAGTAACCACCAACAACATTGGCTCAAAGCTGATACCCACTCAGATCTAAGTAACACTCCAGATCTGGACCATGCGCTAAACCAGCGCGCTACTACCAAACGACGTCGCAACACAATACAACTAATTCATACACGTGGCTCTCTAAACGGCGTCGCATCCCTCCTAGACAAAACACCCAGATCTGAAAGACCAGATTTGATACCAACACTGACCAACGTTCACTGATACCCAAAACGACATCACACTGCCTTCCGGTCTAGACAGCTCGAAGCCGGTCTACACCAACTCTCGAACCAGGCCGGTTCACACAGCGCTAACAACTTGCGCATCTCAAATCTGGTTTCCTCTAAACAACGGCGTTTTTCTACCCACACAGGACATCCATTAGCGAACTCAAAATACTTTGCGACAACAAGATTTCACCACTAGCTTCGATTACAATCAACCAACGCCAAATCCGAAGTTACCAACCAGCACTTCTCAATTCTCCAAATCTGCCTACTACTACGTAGAACTTACAGCTGTCCAGAGCTGTTCTTAACACCAATACACAGAGAAACCCGATACGCTCACCCAGCATATCAACTCAAAGCTGATCCATCCCAGATCTGTTCACGCCAAATCTGGTATATCGAAAACCTGATTAATTAACTCAATTAATCCAGCAATTTTTCGGGTCTCACATTTCTCCCCCACTGAAATTAAGATTTCATCCTCGAAATCAAAGAACAACTACAGAACTGAACAAAACTCAACAAAACAACCAGCAACCTTTAACACGCAACAAGAGGCTACAAACCAAGAGTTCAAGATAAATGGAAAACAACAACAACAAGCAAACTAGCTACCGGAGTTAATGCAAGATCTACTCAAACAGATGAGACCATTCGCGTTGCACTTTCTCTTCTAACTCTCAAGTAACTTCTTCTCTGTCATGTTTGCTCCACTGGACCATCACTAAGGAATGGTCTTATTCCTGAGCTGTTTCTCCTTCCTGTCGAGAATCTACAAGGGATACTCAACATAACTCAAAGTCCGATCCAGCTCCACCTCGTCAGTTCGCAACACATGAGAAGGATCCGGCTCATACTTCCTCAACATAGACACATGAAACACATCATGCAATGAGGACAGATCTGGCGGCAGTAACAAGCGATAAGCTAAAGAACCGATCCTCTCCACAATCTCATAAGGTCCAACATAACGAGGACCTAACTTTCCCTTGAGACCAGATCTCATAACACTTCTGAAAGGAGAAACTTTCAAGGAAACCAGATCTCCAACCTGAAATTCTAAAGGCCTACGCCTTCTGTTCGCATAACTGGCTTGGCGATCTTGTGCAGCTTTCATACGCTGGCGAATAAGATCTACTTGATCTCTCATCTGCTGCACAAATTCTGAAGAAGACAGCTGCTTCTCCCCCATTTCTTCCCAACATATTGGCGATCTGCACTTTCTACTATACAATGCCTCAAATGGTGCCATTCCAATTGTCACCTGGTAGCTGTTATTATAAGAAAACTCACCCCAGCTCTTAACATATCCTCCAAAGTCTGGATAGTCCTCTCAGATTGGCCATCGATTTGGGGATGATAAGTAGTACTCATAGCCAATCTGGTGCCCAAAGCTATTTGCAAACTCTTCAAAAATATGGAAGTAAAACTCGGATCCCGATCTGAAACAATGGACACAGGCACACCATGCAAATAATGCACCATGAAATCTATGTACAGTTTCGTCAATTTCTTCAAAGAATATGTCATTGTAGGGAATGAAGTGAGTAGACTTCGAAAGTCTATCTACAACAACCCAAACAACATCACAACCTGCTGGAACGAGTCAAATGGGTCATAAAATCCATTGTTACGTGCTCCCAATTCCATTGGGGCACCTCTAAACTCTGTAATAAACCACCAGGTCTCATCCTTTCTGTCTTAACTTGCTGACAATTTAGACAACGTGCAACAAAATCAGCAACTTCACTCTTCAAACCTGCCCACCAAAAGTGCTGCTTCAAGGCATGATACATCTTCCTTGTACCAGGATGGACATTATGTCTACTACAGTGTGCTTCTTTCAAGATTTCCTCCTTCAAATGAATCAGATTTGGCACTACCAACCTGCCACGAAATCTCAAACAACCATCAGACGTGACAGAATAGTCTTCCAACTGTCCATCTCTAACCTTCAACTTCAGCTCATGAATAGATGGATCTGTGCTGCTTCAAGGCATGATACATCTTCCTTGTACCAGGATGGACATTATGTCTACTACAGTGTGCTTCTTTCAAGATTTCCACCTTCAAATGAATCAGATTTGGCACTACCAACCTGCCACGAAATCTCAAACAACCATCAGACGTGACAGAATAGTCTTCCAACTGTCCATCTCTAACCTTCAACTTCAGCTCATGAATAGATGGATCTGTTCTCTGAGCTGCTCTAATATTCGCAACAATCTGTGGCTCAACTTGAAAAGAAGACACCACAACATAATCCTCACCTGGGTAAAAACGCCAACCAGTAGTGCTTAGATGCTCATGAACCTTCGAAATCTGCAACAAAGCAAGCATCGCCACTTGAGCCTTCCTGCTCAATGCATTAGCAACTACATTCACTTTCTCAGGCTGGTTCAAAATCCTTAAGCAGCTACATCCATCTACGCTGTCTCCTGTTCAATTCGGACTGAGAAAACAGATACCGAAGACTCTTGTGGTCTGTATACACCACAAAATGCTCGCCATACAAATAGTGGCGCCAAATCTTCAAGGCAAAGACAATTGCTGCCAACTCCAAATCATGAAATGGGCATCGAGTCTCATGCAGTTTCAACTGACAAGAGGCATATGCAATGACTCGACCATTCTGCATCAACACACAACCCAATCCATTAAGCGAGACATCCGAACAAACCATGAAACTCCCTGAACCCGAAGGCAAAGCTAACACTGGAGCTGAAGTTAGCTTCTCTTTGAGCAATTGGAAGTTGTTCTCACATTGCTCCGTCCAAACAAATCTCTTGCTTTTCTGGGTCGATTGCGTCATAGGCTTATCTATACTAGAAAATCCCTCGATAAAGCGTCAGTAATAGCTAGCCAATCCCAAAAAACTACGAATCTCAGATACATTCTTGGGACGTTCCCAGTTCACAACAGCTTCTACTTTACTGGGATCAACAGACAATCCATCGGCCGAAATGACATGACCCAGAAACACCACTATATCCAACCAAAACTCGCATTTGGAAAACTTAGCATACAGCCGCGAGTCTCGTAGAGTTTGGAGAACCAACCTCAAATGCTCTTTATGTTGCATCGGAGTCTTCGAGTACACCAAGATGTCTTCGATAAAAACAATCACAAACTGATCGATGAACTCTCGAAAGACTCAATTCATCAAATCCATGAAAACTGCAGGGGAATTCGTCAAACCAAAAGGCATAACCAAACACTCATAATGCCCATACCTCGTACGCATCGCAGTTTTCGCAACATCTTCCTCTCGAATACGCAACTGATGGTACCTCGAACGCAAATCGATCTTAGAGTACACCGCTGAACCCTGAAGTTGATCAAACAAATCATCGATCCTTGGTAAAGGGTACTTATTCTTCAGTGTAGCCTTATTCAGTTGCCGGAAATCAATACACATCCTCATGGAAACATCATTTTGCACACAAACAAGATAGGAGCTCCCCACGGTGACATGCTCGGTCGAATAAAGCATTTTTCCAGCAAATCACTAAATTGTACCTTCAACTCCCTCAACTCAGCTGGCGCTAAACGATATGGGGTGCGCGAAATAGGAGCTGTACCAGATACCAACTCAATGCTGAAATCAATGTCCCTCCTCGGAGAAAGCCAGGAATCTCCTCCAGAAACACGTCAGGGAAATCTCAAGCAACGGGGATGTCACTAAGCTCCACGCACGACGAAAAGGATGCATCTAAAGCATAGATCATGAATCCAGCATTCTCCAACAACATAAGGCCAAACATCTCCATAGCAGAGACCAAGGGAATCTTCGATTGAGAATCAAGACCATAGAAGTTCCACTTCTCGCCAAACTGGGGCCGAAAACGCACAACGCCATGGAAACAATCCATGGTGGCCCTATAGCTAGACAACACGTCCATTCCCAAAATTCAGTCAAAATCCCACATCACCATACGAATCAGGTTCGTTACCAACACATTCTCACCAAACCTAAGAATGCCATTCAACAAATTCTCTTGGGAGAATAGGCTCGCGCCGGCAGGAGTCCCAACAGAAACAACATCACATAAAGAAGTGGTATGCAAACCATGCTCAACCACAAATGCATCAGCTATAAACGAATGTGATGCTCCAGTATCAAACAATACACGTGCAGGAAAATCAAAGACAGTACAAGTACCTGCAATCACACCTCCTGGCGTGCCTTCCACTTGCTCCCTCGTCATGGCATTCACCTGGGCATGCTGAGGTACTGAAAACTGAGGCTGGGAAGACTGTCCAAATCGTGAAGGACCAGGCTATTGGAACGGCCTATACAGAGTCTCTCCCATCCTCTACTGCGGAGCAGGAAAAGAACGACCTCGAGATGACCCACCAGAACGACCCTGAGGTGGGCCTGCGGTGTGCTGAGATCCCGCCAATGGACACACTTTCACGAAATGTCCATATTGTCCACAAATGTTGCAGACACCCTGAACCCCTGTACACTGAGTCGAGGGGTGTCTGCCTCCACATTTGCCACAAAAGGTAGCCATAGGATTACTACTACTGCTCGAACTACCCGAGCCAGAAGAACTAGAACCCTGCTTCTTCTTGAACTGATGACCACGAGGCCTAAACCTGTGGCACCCAGACTGTTGCACTGACTGCTGGGGCTGCTGCTGAGATGACTGGGAAACTGGGGAGGTTGTGCCCCTGGAACATTGGGACGTGAACCTTGCACTGCTGGAGGTTGCACCCGAGACCTACAATTCCTCAACCCCTCCTCGATGTCCATTGCCTTGTCGACCGCGTCTGCATAACTGGTAGGTGAACTCGCCAACACCAAAGAATACAGATCCTCGTTTAGCCCTTCCAAGAAACGGTTCCTCTTCGCCCTCTCGTGACCAGACACATGAGGAACATAAGCCAAAAGAGAAGAAAACCTTTGAGCATACTCACCCACCGACATGGTTCCCTGAACCAAGTTGTCAAACTCTTGCTCCCGGGCATTCACATAAGACTCCGAAACATACTCTTGCCGGAATGCCGTGCAGAAACTATCCCAAGTAATCCCTACACCCGTCTCCTCAATCGTACGTGAAGCACCTCTCCACCATCGCTCTGTATTCTTCCGCAGTTGGAACGTCGCCAAACTCGGTCTGCGCTCATCATCGTAGCGCACTCGGTCAAACAGTCCAGTAATATGCTGCAGCCAAGACTCAGCATCGGAACTACTCTCGTCACCATCGAAAGTATGAGGATTCACACGGTGAAACCTCGTCATGATTAATTCCATCTCATCCACACGGGCTGCCAGCACATCAACCTCATCATCAATTTGCCTAGCACGTCTACGAACCGGAGCACTACGCTGAATCTCCTCATTCTGACCCTCAGATATTCCGGAATCTGCCTGGTAGCTCTACCCCTACGTCTAGGCGGCATCTAGGCTTACTAATACAGTAAGATCACACAACAAATATAGCACATAGTCAAGCACATGCAACACGCAACAAAGTGTCTAGACTCAAGTGTGATCAAAAGAATTCGAGCTTATCCCAATTTAAGCTCTGATACCAAAAATATGTCAGGCCCGGTGCTCAATATAGAGAAAAACCACGCAAAAAAATACAATCGCGGAAGCATTTAAAAAATGGCTAAAATTTTTCGCTTTGTCCTGACTTTGGAAACATAAGTAAAAATACAACGATACTCAAAATACTGGTTTTACAACAAAAAAACCAACCACAACAGATACAAACATATAGAGCGTCTACCAATGATACAGACATAGCAATTCTCTCGCTCAACATAGACGCAAATTAGCAATAAAACATTACATCCTTCCGGGGTAATCCTTGGAGGCTGCTCTATTGTCTAATATAAATAATATACATAACTGAGACACTCTATGCATCTCCCGAGGCACCTCCAGCTGGGTCATCTCCACGACCAGTTGAGAAACCTGGAAAACCTGGACAATACACAGGCAAACAAACAATTCAGCCCCGAAGGGACATGAGGTCAAATCCCAGTACGAGAGCAACATAAAACATCATGCATATAGAACAAGATATAAATACGATGCTGTGAATGAGAACAGGGAACTCAAAGGATCCAAAGGACTGCACAAAGTTGAATATGTAGAACTGGAAGTGATCACCAAATGTGTGAGAGAATGGGAGTTACCCAGGCGCTCGAGACGTGGTGCCAATCACAATAGATTACAGGGATGGCCGCAACTCATGTGAGAGAATGGGAGCTACCCATGCGCTCAATCCCATAAAATATCAGCACCAGCCAGAACTGGAAGGCCATATCGCATATGAGAGAACTGGGAGCTATCCAGGCGCTCAATCACATGCACCCTGTCAACAAGGATTAGCTCAACAGCAAACAACAACAGATCAGGGTTTCTCACAGCAGGATGTTAACAACGCTCGCAAAGGAATGAGCAGAACAACATGATATGCATGTATGCGTAACAACAGCTTGCAAGATAACATACACAAACAGATGCAAGAAACAGCACAGAATTAACAGCATACACACTGATCAACATAACAACACACGACATTTATACAAAAGTCCACCTCAAAGCTGTAATCATAAGCTCACATCCGCACCTTAGCTTCTGAGCTACAATTACCATAACAAAGTCCCGAGCAACTCAAATCTGCCACCTGCTTGGCCAAACAACAACAACAAAACTCAGGGACTGTAGCACAGAACTACGAACTGGGAGCTACGAGCTCACCAGCTCTATCCTACCCTTCTAGCACAACAGACAGCTCTAAACAAAGCGTAAGGGAGGATCTAGATCTTACCCAAAAGCACTACCTGAATTAAAAAGCAAATATTCCAAAATGCTAACAGACTACACAAGGTAGCTCTTTTCGCGATCTTCTTCCAGCTTAACCCAAGCCTTAGAAAGAGGTATAAGAAGAAACGTCTTGGAAAGAGGAGTCCAGCGCTGCCACTCTTGCTCCAATCTGAGTCTTATACCGCCGTCAATCAGAGAAGATAAGGTTCGATAAACAGTAGCTTGGGTATCACGACAGAGTAAGGTCACGGGAAATATTTCTAACTGTCAGGAAAATATCGCGTTTGAATGGTCAAAGTCTTCTATAAATACAACTTAAATTTCCCAAATCTGATGAACAGTAACCACCGACAACCTTGGCTCAAAGTTGATACCCATTCAGATCTGAATAACACTCCAGATCTGGACCATGCGCTAAACCAACGCGCTACTACCAAACAACGTCGCACCACAATACAACTAATTCATACACGTGGCTCTCTAAACGGCGTCGCATCGCTCCTAGCCAAAAAACCCAGATCTGATACCAACACTGACTAGCGTTCACTGATACACAAAACGACATCGCACTTCTTTCCGATCTAGAAAACCCGAAGCCGGTCTACACCAAACTCTCGAACCAGGCCGGTTCACACAATGCTAGCAACTTGCGCATCTCAAATATGGTTTCCTCTAAACGACGGCGTTTCGCTACCCGCGCAGGACATCCATTAGCTAACTCAAACTACTTTGCGACAACCAGATTTCACCACTAGCTTCGATTACAATCAACCAACGCCAAAGCTGAAGTTACCAACTAGCATTTCTCAATTATCCAAATCTACCTACTACTACGCAGAACTCTACAGCTGTCTAGAGCTGTTCTAAACACCAATACACAGAGAAACCCGATACGCTCACCCAGCATATCAGCTCAAAGCTGATCCATCCCAGATCTGTTCACGCCAAATCTGGTATATCCAAAACCCGATTAATTAACTCAATTAATCCAATAATTTTTCGAGTCTCACACATCTCATATCAGAGATCAATTGTAGATTAGAGGTTCAGTGAAATCTGAATCAGATCAGATGAAGAACAAGGATTAGATGATCCAAAGAAGAAGGGATATAATCACTGGTCCAAGATTTGTCAAGTGTACTCCTGTGATGCGTTCGTGGAGGAAGATCACAAGCAAGTACACATAATCAAAGAAGAGACTAGCTGGGAAGGAAACCAGCTGGGAGAATAGCTTAGAGAAGCAGTGTACTTGGAGTATTCAAGAGTAGATCAAAACGAAGTGCAGATAAGACAAGAGCAGCTATGAATAGGAGCAGATGAGAAGTGCAGCTTAGAGAAGAAGCGAAGATCAGCTCAAGATCAGCTTAGAGAAGAGCAGAATAGATGAGAAGCAACCAGCTCAGAGAAACCAGATCTGGACAGATCAGCTCAGACGAACAAAG
Organism: Dorcoceras hygrometricum; assembly: GCA_001598015.1. Taxonomy (NCBI): domain Eukaryota; kingdom Viridiplantae; phylum Streptophyta; class Magnoliopsida; order Lamiales; family Gesneriaceae; genus Dorcoceras; species Dorcoceras hygrometricum. The sequence goes on from KV006443.1 coordinate 42,836, forward strand.
TAGTTTGAACACAAGTATTGTGGAGATGATATTGTTCAAACTGATTTGCTTCGTCTTGTCCACATCAGGCACAGCGTTTACCGAGATCTAAGTTAGCAAAGGTTGCAGCGTAGATATGAAGAGAGCCTAAAGTCCACAAAGCCTGCAATGCATTTATTGACAAATGACACAAGGTAAAACATTGTCAGAAGCCTTTACAACGGGTACACCTTTGTGTCCAATGGATAGAATTGCACAAGAGGCTATATCAAGAGCAGAAGCTGGCAGAAGAGAAATTAATGAGAGACGAAAGTTCGTATGAGCGAAAAAGAATACAAGTTCAGAAAAGAACAAAATAGAAAGTAGTGCTAGTCGCAAGTTTGCACACTCGTGTGGCAGCTGATGTGCAAGCTGGTCATGTACCCAGGAATGAGCTGGTGTACATGTCATGAGCTTAAATGAGTTATTCAAGTCGACTGCACAACCCTGGGAAGACATCAAGATACCAGCTTAGAGAGAAGCACTTTCCAGTGTGTGAGAATACCTTTTTAGAGTGAGCGTACACTGTAAAATTCTCACACACGATTCACTCACATGTTAGGGGGAGCTGATTATATTAGCTGAGGTGAATCACAAACAAAACCAATTTCCAATCAGTCTTTGAACAGAGACGTTAAACAAGTTCACTATAGTCTTTCTCACTGAGACGTAAAAAAAGTGTTGGTTACTTAGACACACAGCCTGCGAGCTGGTGTGCATTTGTGACTAGTAGTTCTTGCAGCTTGAGGACTGTAGAATCGGGTCTGTACACAAGGTGTAAGTTCAAATCTTCTAGTGGATCTTTCCTGTGTGGAAGAAAGGGAGACGTAGGAGATTCAGCTCCGAACTTTCATAAACAAATTACAACGTAGTTACTTTCTTTACAGCTTACTGCATTCACGCATTGCATACTTTAAACTGCTTTTAAAACCTGTTAATTAACTTTCGATTTTCAGAGTATAATTCAGGTTTTTTCCGCAAGATTTTATATCTTAACTGATCTATCTCTCGGTACACAAACCTTTCAAAAAAACTGAGCTATTGCAGCTCAAGATTTAAAAAGAATAGATCGCATGCAATCCGGACCAGCTCGCAGAGCTGCTGGTCCAGCTCAGGCGCGATTTGGTTTCCCTTTTACATGCTTCTTTCTCAAACCGATTTTTAAACCGCACGTAAGCTTGCATTTTGATCTAAGAATAGGTGTCTAAACTTTGTGAGAGCTCAAGGCACCCCTTCCAACGATCCCATCAAATACTACCTTCATTTATTAATATAATCAATCGACCATACCACAATTGTTGAACAATATCTTTATCCACTTTATATACATAATTTGGGTCGGTGTGGTCAATGAAACCAGGAGTTTGTGCAGCATACACTTCCTCATATAGAATGTCATTCAAGAATGCACTTTTTTACGTCCATTTGAAAGATTATAAAGTTTTTAAATGCAACATACGCAAGGAAAATCCTAATAGATTCTAATCTGGCTAAAGGTGCAACATCAAAATTTACACCTTCTTCCTGTTTATATCCGTGTGCAACTAGTCATGCCTTATTTCTTACTACTGCACCATTTTCGTTTAATTTATTCCTAATGACCCATAGTACCTATTATGGTTTGATCTATTAGTCTAGGAACTAATTTCCAAACTTTGTTTCTTTCAAGTTGACTACGTTCTTATTGCACTTGGGTTAGATAAGACCTCGTCCACCTTCTTAGGTTTTATATGAAATATGAATGCAAAGTTATAATATTCATCCATCATTTGTTCTTGCATCCTAAGGGGTACATATTAGGCCCGGTGCACAATTCAGCGATTAAAAACGCAAATACAAGTACGGAAGCATTAAAAGTGGCTAAAATTTTTTGCTTTGGCCTGAGTTAGAAAACATAATTTAAAAATACACATATACTCAAAATATTGGTTTCACAAAAATTAAAAGCTGCACACACAACAACTACAAATATAACAAGTACCAACATATAAAACCAACATAAACCAAATCTGTTTACAACAGTGGCACGGGGCGTTCCCCGGCACGACGCCAATACCTATATATATATATATATATATATATATATATTTGGGACACTCTAATAAACCTCTGGGTACATCACCAGCTGACTCACCTCCTCGGCCAGCTGAATAACCTGGAAAACCTGAATTGTACACAACAAACCAAACAGCCCCAAAGGGACGGGGTCAAACCCCAGTATGGAGAGCAACTTAAAATAGCAATTAGACAGAAACAGATATAAATGAATGTGCTATGCATGAGAACAGCGAAATACAAGGACAGTAGACTACAATCAAAATAGGAAGTCCAAATGAGCTCAAGAAGCAGCTCAGCAGTTGTCCATAGATAAAATGAATGAGATGGAGTGGCCACATAGCGTGAGAGAGCGTGGTAGCTATCCACTCGTCTCAACACACCGTACCGGATGCATAAACCATTTCACTCAACCTGCTGTTGCAAAGATCATGAGAGCGTGGTAACTATCCACTCGTCTCATAGCGGCTAACAACTAGATCAGTAGGAGATGAGGAGCATGATATTTCCGCTCGTCCTCAATAACAAGCATCCTGGTACACGTAGATTAACACAACAACAAAAGGCTAATAAGGTATGAGCTCAGCAGAGAAATGTGTGTATGCAATTACAACAGCTTGCAACAACTAACACAGGACAGAGGCAAGCAACAACAGCACGATAGCATACACTGCACAACATACCAGCAAACATACATAAATATCCATGCTTATCCCAAAGATGTAATACAAGCTCAAATCTGTACCTTAACTTCTGTGCTACAATTACCACAACGAAAGCCCGGAATAACTCAGATCTGAAACCTTCTTAGCCAAATACGAAATCAGCTCAGGGACAATAAGCACAGAAACTCACACTGGGAGCCACCAGATCAACCCAGCTCTATCCTACCCTTCGAGCACAACAGATAGCTCTAAACGAATCATAAGGTAGGATCTAATACTTACTTGAAAGCACTTCCTGAACAAAAGAACGAATCGGCTAGAATACGAACAAGTGACACACTGTAGCTACTTCATGTTCATTCTTCTAGCTTTCCAAAGCCTTCAAAAGCGGTATAGAAAGAACGGTCTTGGCAAGAGGAACTCAACGCTACCAATCATGCTCCAAGCTACGTTGTCTACTACCGAGAAACGGAGGAAATAAGTTACGGTGAACAGTAATGGTTTCGCTACAGTAGAGTGTATGTTTATGGGAAGAGATATTTTCTAAGTGTCGTGAATTAATGGCGTGCACCTGGTCAAAGTCCTCTATTTATATAACTTAAATCTCCCATATCTGGTGAACAGTAACCACCGACAACTCAGGGCTCCCAGTTGGTATCGGATCTGATCTTAGCACCATACCAGATCTGACTCCTCTATACAATATCAGATCTGACTACCACCAAACGATGTCGCGCAGGAGTCCCGCTCAGGATGAACAGATCACTGCTTAACTAGCTGGTGCACCCAGCTGCTCACACCCGTTGAACAGATTTCGTCCAGCTTCTGACACATCCAGTGTTAGAGTAGATGCCCAACTAGCCAACTTGTGGCGTGTGGGTTTATAGACTCTTGTATATGACAATCTTTATATATGATATTCGCATTTATTATATGGCATTCTTTGCTTTCATTGTGTGTATGATGATTTACAATTGCGTTGAGTAAAGACCTAGAATACACTAAAGTGTATGTTAGATGTGATAGTGGGTATGACGGCTATCGTGAAACACATCTAATAGTCACTGTGTATTCTGAACATGTTCCTAGTCGATTGGGCGTCAAAATGAGGATAAGGCCGCCCGAGTTCGAGACTAGTATCTGTGATGCAAAGTACCATGTTTCATTGGTAGGGAACATTGTGATGTTCTGAGCATTCAGATAGATAGTGACCTGGTGATTTATCGAACTACCATGGTTCGGACTTTCCAAGTGGTTACCATTTGTCGAGTGGATAAGTCCGAGGTCTTGGTTGTACTGATTAGTCCTCACGACTCGAAAAGTCATTGAGACTCTACATGATAGGCGTCTCACTTTGACTCGTTTGCCGACTCACTTGGGGTCATAAGGCGTCGGGATTGGGTGAGACCCCGATGCATGTAGGAGTCGATGCATCGTTGTCGAGGATTCACCGCTCGCAGACATGCGTGGATATCCTATGCTATCTGAGGGGATAATAGTGTATGAATCTCTGGCCAGAGTACTAGAAGTGTTTTAGGTAAATGTGTTTACCTAGTTACACTCGCGATGTCACTATTCGATCTCCAAGATGTATGCATAGCTATCGGATCTATAGCGACTCTCGATTTACCAATGGTCGTTGATCTGATCAGGATATATGGATTGAAAGGACCGTACTATATGCTAACCACGACTAACTGGTTCTTGCAGGCACTATCAGTGATACCTAGGGGATCATGGGGCGATGTTGCTAGACGTTCTTACCATGATACGTTGGGCAGGTCCGGAATTGTGATTCCGGAGCCACAATGGTTGTGGACCCACGGCTAGCTGTATCCCTGAACCATTGAGGGTCACACAAGTACTGGATTCGAGATTCCCGCACGGATACTCAGCTCAATGTGTTGAGCATACGAATAGGATTTTGGGAGTGCGACTTCCTAAAAAGTCAACAGAGGTCAAATCGTGATTTGCCGATGTTGAGGGGCAAAACGGTCATTTTGCACTGGGGTTCTGAAAAATGGTTTTTCAGATCATAGTGTTCAGTTTCGGAAACTGAGTCGATCGGTTTGATCTGATCGGTGATCGGAGTTACGATGAAGTCACGGTGATAGGGATGAACCGAATGTTCATCCGTTGGACCCGGGTCCGTTGGGCCGGTCCAATCCTATTACTTGTCTATTTAATATAGAATTGACTCTCATAACAACACTCTCATTAAACCCTAACCCTAGCACTAAATAGCGCCGCCCCCTATCTTCCTCAAGGCCTCACGCCGACCGCCGCCGCCCGCCGTCGCCGCTCGCCCGAA
>KV006448.1:8440-38372 GCA_001598015.1 Dorcoceras hygrometricum
CAGGTCACTATCTATCTGCATGCTCAGAACATCACAATGTTCCCTACCAATGAAACATGGTACTTCGCATCGCAGATACTAGTCTCGAGCTCGGGCGGCCTTATCCTCGTTTTGACGGCCCAATCGACTAGGAACGTGTTCAGAATACACAGTGACTATTAGATGTGTTTCATGATAGCCTTCATACCCACTATCACATATAACATACACTATAGTGCATTCTAGGTCTTTACTCAACGCAATTGTTAATCATTATACAACACAATGAAAGTAAAGAATGCCATAAAGAAATGCGAATATCATATATAAAGATCGTTTCATACAAGAGTCTATGAACCCACACGCCATAAGTTGGCTAGTTGGGCATCTACTCTAACAGAAGTAAAGGTGTGCACAAGAGCAGAATGAAAACAAAATAGTGAGAGATGCACAACAAAAACAGGGAAGACAACGAGTGATTAGCTTTGAATAAACACTACCCAGTGTGTGAGAATACATTTGAGATAGAGCTTACACTGTAATTTCTCACACACAGATTCACTCACAGCTTCGAGATATGAGCTGTATAGATTAGTGAGTGAATCACATACACCAAATTATTGTAGCTTTTGGACAGAGGCGTTAAATAAGTCTGTGTAGCCTTTCTCACTGAGGCAGTAAAGAAGTGTGTTAGAAACACGCAGCTTGCGGGCTGGTGTGCAGTGGTGTGGCTAGGAGTTCTTGCGATTTCGGGTCGTAGGAGTGGGTAGCAGCGAGGGTCGTTGTAATCAAAGTCTTCTATTGGATCCTTCCCGTTGCGGAAGAAGGGGAGATGTAGGAGATTGAGCTCTGAACTTCCATAAACAAATCAGCGTATTTTCTTACCTCTTTCAGCACTTACGTCCACATGCATTGCATATTTTTAACTTTGCATAAAATTGTTTAAAAAGGGCCTTCGAATTTATGAGTGAAGTTTGAGTTATTTCCGCATGATCTAAACTCATTACTCAATCTGTATCTCGGTGCACAAGTATTCAAGAACATTGAGCTATTACAGCTCAAGATAAGTTAACCAGATCGTTCAGCTGTGTGTCGAGCTGGTTTCAGCATCCAGTTGGAACCAGCATGTTTAGCGCTTTCTTTGTATCAAGCTGGTTTCAACAACCAGCAGGAACCAGTTTGGTTATCGCAACCCAGATTCAAAGCCTTGCTAAATCCTGCGTCTTATCATTCGATCTGGTTACACCCTATAAAGTGCCGATTATTGTCAAAGTAACAAGTATATAGAGGGTAAATCGATCCTAACAAGTGGTATCAGATCAGGTTGTTCTTGAATAATGCAGTTTCTTCGAAAAAATTTTTTAAACTTAAGTCTGCTCTGTTGTGAGGACAGAAATTGTTTAGTGCGATTTATTAGCTAATCAGATTTGAGGAAGGATTAGATACTTGAGTTTCTTATTATCGGGTGAAATCTACGTGGGATTTGGAGCTGTTTTGATGAGATTTTTCATCGGGATCTGATTCCAGTAAGAATCCAGATTTGATGCCTATCGCTGGAAGAAGATAAGCTTTTAGGATTCTTGTGCGGGAATTATCGAGATTCAGATTTGGTGAAATCTGGATGTTCAGATGTGTCCCTCGTGTGTTTGTGTGAATTGCCGCGAGCAGGGAGTGAAACACTGTCGTTGAGGTGCTAGTCAAATTTGGCATGGCAAGAGGTAATGCGACGCCGTATTGCGTTTTTCAGACTCAGCTCTAGTGAGAGGAATCTGTTTAGTGGCGTGATCAGATGTCAACGTTGTTCAACGGTACTATGTAGACCGATGCGGTTTGGTGATTACAGATGTGATCAAAATCTGAGGAGCGTTAGAGGGATCTGTTGTGAGAGCGGGACCCCTATGCTATGTAGTTTTGATAAGTAGCGCGACGTCGTTTGGGTGATCGTGCGCAGTGTTGAGAACTCGGATATGAGTCATCGCTGAGACCAGATTCGAGAGGCGTGCTTTAGCGATGGAATCTGATCAGTGCCAGAATCTGAGTTGGTGAAGGGATCTGAATAAGTCGATGTCGACTTGCACTGTAGCTTGGATCTGGGGATTTAAATTAAGTGTCGATCAACACTTAGAATATTTTTTGAACCTGATATCTCTTATCTTCATTCCCGTGAAGCCTCGATTGGTACTGTTCATCTGAACCTTATTTCCGTCGATTGTCGTCGTTTTACGCTGCCGTTTGGAGCAAGATTGGTAGCGTGATCTCGTCTTCTCTAGAGCGTTCGATTGATACTAGTTTGGAGACTGGAGTCACCAGATTTGAGGAGCGTGAAGTTGTTGCAGTGTTCGTGTGTCTTCGTGATTGTTGAACCGTAGTTTCTTCTGTTCTTTAGTAGCTTTGGATTCGAACTTGTAGTAGCTTCTGCTGAGTTTTCCGTGGAGTTGCTAGGGCTGTAGACTTGAGTTGATTGCTGCGTCCTTATTTTTGTAAGATCTGTTGAGGTAGAAGCTGAATTGAGGTACGAATTGAGATAGATTTTAGCAGCTTTGTTATCAGCTTTGGGATATTTTTTCGTGTATTAGATGTTGTGCTTTGTGTTGATTGTATGATGACTCTGTGCTCATATCTGTTTGTGCGTGAGATATATGTATGATTTTTAAGCATGAGTCTGCTGTGCATTCACGCATACATATTGAGCCTGATTCCTTTGAGAGCTGAATTCCTTTGCACGTTGTGATCGGCCGGCTGAGTCGTCGTGTCTGAAAGGTCCAACGCTGTTTTTGATGTGGTGACCGGCTGAGTCATCGTGCCTGAATACCACACTTCCTTGTGATGGTCGGCTGAGTCGTCACACCTGAAGATCACAAGATGATGATGAGATTGATGAGATCTGCACAGCTGAGTCGTTGTGCTATGTCTACCGATGATTCTTGGTAGCCCTTTTCATGTATTGCACGATTGAGATATTGCATTGTCTGATATGATAGATGCTTTTATTGTTCTCTTCGTACTGAGATTTGACCTCGTTTATTTTCCCTATTTTGGGCTGTTTTGTTCGGTGTTGGCCATTACAGGTTCTTCAGGTAACCAGGATGGACAGAGTGGAGCTTCAGCTGGTCGATCCCCTTTTTGATTTGAGTCCCAGTTGTGTTGATATATTATATTGAGCCAGGGGATGTCCTGTGCCTTTATTTATTCGGGGATCTGTAGTTGATTGACTACTGGTTTCTATTGTATGGTGTATGAGTTTTGAGTTAAACTCTTATTTTTGGTATGAATGTATTTTGAATGATCTGGGGTCAGGCCTATATTCGAAAATTTTTAGCCCATATTTTTATGATGCTTCCGCTTAATTGTGACTAATTGATGTATTAGCACACGTGGCCTGACAGTTTTGGCATCAGAGCTTAAACTGAGATAAGCTCGTTTCTTTTGATCACACTGAGTGTAGGCACAGTGTTTGAGTTTTGATTTTGACTGACTCTGTGATTGTGTGATTTGATTATTTGCCTCTGTGATTTATCTGCTTGTTTTCTTACCTCTGAGTTTTGGTAGATGCCACCGAGGAGAGGTAGGAGTAGGATTGCTAGGCAGGTAGATGGGGAGTCTAGAGCACCGGGCAGTGACGAGGACGTTGAGCAGCAGGAGATACCTTTGCGCCGACGTGCTAGACAGACAGAGGTGGATGATGTGAATCGACAGATTGGAGAGATGGAGCTAGTGTTGGCTAGGTTCCAGAGGATGAATCTGTGACGCCCCAAACCCCCATGGGAGTCACGGGATCAAAGGAAAAAGGAATAAAAGGAAAATAGAAGGGCTGAATAATAAATAGAACAAGCTGTATTGCCTTGCTCAAAATAAAAATCGAAGTACAACCGTTGGCGCCAAGAAGATAAAAACAGATTTCATTACAAGTTCAAAGTACAAAATGCGAAGTCGCGATATTACAACTACTGACTCTACTTGAATTCATTTTTGTTGTAACGGATCTCAATACAGATTTGACTAAGATCAAAGACAACAAAAACAGCAAATACAAAATGAACATCGCGGAAACGCAGGCCTTCGATAAACACTAACACACCGCTACTGGTTAAAACTCCACCTCCCATCTGCTCCGGCGCCGACTCACCTGCACCAAGAAAGCTAGTGAGCCTAGGGGCTCAGCAAACAAAACTGAGAGTAACAAGCACAATATGCAGGTGTAAAACATAAGACATCACAGTTTAAAGGAAGTCATAAACATCATTCATCATAAACTTCTGTTCTGGAAATAAAATCAAATCCCAGCGTTATCATTTTCGTTAGACTTATGGCTCAGAAGCTCTACTTAGGTCCCATTGCACTCGATTGAATGACTACTGATATCAGTTACAATATGGTGAAATCTCACCCAATATGAAGGGGCAACCGACATTCCTGTCTGCTGCTCACCCTTCCTAAACGGACCGTCTGTTATCTTTGCCATAAATCCTAAAATCTGAACATTTCTTCCTTTAAACAACTTCTGAGATAAATTCGAATCTTAACATCGGGGTTCACTTCATTTTAAAACTCATACTTCCTTCAAAAATCATTTTCACTGAGCATCCAGCTGAGACATAGGTAATTAGTTGTTGGGATAAATTCGATTGTTGGCAAGAAAACCATCCGATGTGAACAGTAGATCAGTCGATGGGTACATATCGATGGTCAACGCAATTTATCGGGTCAACGGAGTAACAGTAGAACAACCAGTCGTTGGGTGTGAATCAGCAGTGAGGTACTTAGGGGAAGGAATCAATCGCAAGGGAAACCAGTCGCAAGCTACAGTAAACCAGTCGCAAGCATCGTAACCAGTCGCAAGCAACAGTAAACCAGTCGCAAGCATACCAGTTGCAAGAATCGTAACCAGTCGCAAGCATCGTAACCAGTCGCAAGCAACAGTAAACCAGTCGCAAGCATACCAGTCGCAAGCAACAGTAAACCAGTCGCAAGCATACCAGTCGCAAGCAACAGTAAACCAGCTGATGGTTATGAAATGCGATATGAACAGTAAACCAGATGATGGTTATGAAAGGCGATATGAACAGTAAACCAGATGATGGTTATGAAATGCGATATGAACAGTAAACCAACTGATGGTTATAAAAGACGATATGAACAGTAAACCAGCTGATGGTTATGAAAGGCGATATGAACAGTAAACCAGCTGATGGTTATGAAATGCGATAACGTCACGAACAACATCCACAATATTATAATTCACCTATCAAACCAGACTTAGTTCTGGTTCGACTAGCATTTCCAACTTCGTGGAGTCAAATTCGGACGCTGTCATTCACCAGAGAAAAGAATAACATCATAATTTTCATGAGTTGGAATCTGAAATGCTTTGTGTTTTAAAATCAACATCATCAACTTCGTAAAATACATTTGAGTTTCAAACGTAATCCACTGAGAACCCGAACATTAAACATACATTATAATATCAGCAGAACATGAGCAAAGGCTGATATTAAACATAGCTTAGGCAAGAATCACTAAATGAAGCAAGAACAATACATATGCTTTCATGGAGTAGCAAGAATCAGATTTACTTGCCTCGATAAGAAGGAATCACGAGATACAGCAGATCACGAACAAAGAGTCTTCCCAAGCGCAACGATGAGCTTCCTATTTTCTTTGATGCAAAAATTGATATTTTCTTGCAAAGGAATGAACTTATAGTCCATGTACCATAGGCATGGGAGTCTGATTTGTAATAGGGGAAAACACTCAAGTAGGCATGGTAAACCAGGCGTACTTCAGAAAATTTTACTTAAAATTCCCTGCCAATGTTTTGATTTGTAAATGTACTACACAAAATCTGAAAATTAACCATTCTCCCATCCAAAACCATTTTATTTGTAAAGTTTGAAAATTACTTGGCTACGCTCGGGTGACAACTGATCGGACCTCTGTACCTTATGATATCTAAGAAATAAGAAATCAGCTACTTGGACAAATAAACAATGCTGAAATCTGAAATTAGAAATGGGTCCTCAATTTATAAGGATTAGAATTTGTGGTCCTATGGATTTTGGGGCGTTACAACTCTACCCACCTTATAAAAATTTCGTCCTCGAAATTTACTTACCGAACAAATCTGGATAACGACTATGCATATCAACTTCCGTTTCCCACGTAACTTCTCGTTCGGTTTGATTCGACCACTGAACTTTAACTATTGGGATGCTATGGTTCCTTTGTTTTCTAATCTCTCTAAGAAGGATCTTCTCTGGTCTCTCTTCATAGCTCAAATCTGGCGTTAAATGAACCGGTTCAGCAGTCAATATGTGCGATGGGTGGGGAACGTACTTTCTTAAGGCTGATACATGAAATACATTATGCACTGAAGATAGATGAGGCGGCAGTGCTAATCGATAGGACAATGTTCCTACTCTGTCCAGTATCTCGTAGGGACCTATATACCTGGGACTCAATTTACCCTTCTTTCCAAAATGCATCACTCCCTTCATTGGAGCCACTTTTAAAAAGACGTGATCACCAACGTCAAAACTTAGTTCCCTTCGTCTATTGTCTGCATAGCTCTTATGTCTGCTTTGAGCAGCTTTCATCCTTTCCTTAATTCTTCTAACAACATTCACGGTTTGTTCCACCAGATTTGGTCCTAGACCATCTCGCTCTCCTATCTCATCCCAATGAAGAGGCGTTCTACATTTACGTCCATATAGAGCTTCGTATGGCGCCATTTGGATGGAATCTTGGAAACTGTTATTATACGCAAATTCCACTAACGGCAGTTTCAAATCCCAACCTTCTGAGAAATCTATAATACATGCTCTGAGTAAATCCTCTAAAATATGGATCACTCTTTCTGATTGTCCATCGGTTTGGGGGTGAAAGGCGGTACTAAATGTCAACTTTGTTCCCAAAGCACGATGTAGACTTCTCCAAAATGCAGACGTGAACTTGGAATCCCTATCAGACACGATCGACAATGGAACACCGTGAAGTCTGATGATTTCTTTCACATACAACTCTGAATATCTACTCACGTCGTAGGTTGTCTTCACCGGCAGGAAGTGAGCAGATTTCGTAAGCCAATCTACAATAACCCAAATAGAATTATAACCCTGGGCAGTTCTAGGCAAACCAGTCACGAAGTCCATAGCAATACATTCCCACTTCCACTCTGGAATGGGCAACGGCTTCAACAATCCAGCTGGTCTTTGGTGCTCGGCCTTCACTAGCTGACAAGTTAAACATTCTGAGACAAATTTTTCGATGTCTCGTTTCATCCCTGGCCACCAGTACAACTGCTGGAGATCTTTATACATCTTAGTGGTTCCGGGATGCGCTGAATATGGAGTTGTATGGGCCTCTGCCAACACATCCGATCGCAAGGTTCCTGCTTGAGGCACCCAAATTCTTCCGTGAAATCTGATTATCCGTCCTTCTGAAAAATAGAGGTTGCTGCCTCTTTCTTTATCCTGCTTTATCCACTTCTGGAGTTGCTCATCAATTAATTGCCCTTCACGGATCTGGTCCAACAGATTTGATCTTATAGTGATATCTGCCAAAACTATGGAGCTACCGCTGGGCACTATCTCTATACCAGATTTCTCCACTTCATATGCCAAAGGTCTTTGGACTGACAGCTGGGCTACACCAATAGATTTTCCACTTAGAGCATCAGCTACAACATTGGCTTTTCCTGGGTGATAGCTGATGGTGCAGTCATAATCCTTTACCAGCCCTAGCCATCTCCTCTGCCTCATGTTTAATTCTTTTTGGGTGAAGAAGTATTTCAGACTTTTGTGATCTGTGAATATCTCACATTTCTCTCCATACAAATAATGCCTCCAGATCTTTAAGGCGAACACAACTGCTGCCAGCTCCAAGTCGGGAGTGGGATAATTCCTTTCGTGATTTTTCAACTGCCTGGAAGCGTAGGAAATTACTCTACGATCTTGCATCAAAACAGCACCTAATCCCAACTTCGACGCATCCGTGTAGATGACAAATTTCGACTTGGCAGTCGGGGGTCCATTCAAATTTGCTCAACTTTCTAGTCAACGATGTTAAGGGAACAGACATTTTTTAAAATCCCTTAATAAAGCGCCTGTAATATCCCGCTAACCCCAGAAAACTCCTAACTTCTAAAACAGAGGTTGGTACCGTACAGTCGCGAACTGCTTCCACCTTCGCTGGGTCTACTTCCAATCCATCTTTGGATATAATATGCCCGAGAAAAGAAACCTTTTCCAACCAAAAATCACACTTGCTAAACTTGGCAAACAGCTGCTTGTCTTTCAAAATCTGAAGCACTGTTCTCAGGTGGTTTTGCGTGCTCGAGTCTGTTCTTGGAATACACCAAAATATCGTCAATAAACACAACTACAAACTGATCTAAAAAGGGTTGGAAAACTCTGTTCATCAAGTCCATAAAAGCTGAGGGGGCGTTAGTGAGTCCGAAGGGCATTACCAAAAATTCATAATGACCATATCGTGTTCTAAAGGCTGTTTTGTAGATGTCTGCTGGTTTTATCTTCAATTGGTGGTAACCAGACCTCAAATCAATCTTAGAGAAAACTACCGATCCCTTCAACTGGTCAAACAGATCCTCAATTCTAGGCAAGAGATATTTATTCTTAATCGTCAGCTTATTCAACTCTCTATAGTCTATACACGACCTTAGACTCCCGTCCTTATTCTTGACGAACAAAACAGGGGCTCCCCATGGTGATGTACTTGTTCGAATAAAGCCCTTGTCCAACAGCTCTTGTAATTGCTCCTTTAATTCTTTCATTTCTGATGGAGCAAGACGATAAGGTGGTCTAGAAACTGGTGCTGCTCCTGGCACTAAATCAATTGTGAATTCCAACTCCCTATCAGGTGGCAGTCCACATATGTCTTCTGGAAAAACCTCGGGGAATTCGTTCACTACTTCTACATCTGAAAGTACAGGTTTACTGGTAGCTACTAAAGAGGATAGGCTTATCAAGAATCCTAATTCTCCTTTCCTCAAACAACTCTGCGCCTTAAGAGCTGAAATAATTCGAGGGATTTTACACATCTGACTAGCCTCGAACGTGAACCAGTCTCCGCTTGGAGGTTTTACCACTACGGTTCTAACCTTTAAATCTATCACGACTCCGTATTTGGTCAACCAATCCATTCCTAAAATCAGATCAAACTCAGGCATAGGTAATACAATCAAATTAGCGGTAACTGAATGCCCTTGGAGTCTAAGTTCTAAGTAACGAAACAAGTTATGGGATACCAGCTCTTCCCCAGAAGGCACTGTTACACAAAATCCTGTAGTCACCTGGTCGGGTCTAACATGTAATTTCTTAGCAAAATCTGCTGCTATGAATGAATGCGTCGCACCAGAATCTATTAAGGCTGATGAGGGCAACCCAGAAATCAAGATCTTACCCGTAACCACTGTAGAGTCTGGATTGGCTTTCTCGGTTGTCATGACGTAAGCTCTACTAGTCACCAACTGTTTTGACTTCGGGAAATTCTTAATAACATGCCCTGGCAATCCACATCTATAACAAACATTTTGTCCCACTCTACAAGGACCAGGGTGGTTCTTCTGACACTTGGGGCACTGAGGTCTACTGCCGACTGCTGAAACCGCGCTAATGGGTTGTACAACCAAAGGTTTCTGCTCCTGAGGCTTTTGTTCCTGCGACCGCTGCTGATTCTTATATGGCTTCTTGGGTGGTCGTTGGTCTTTCTGTTGGAAGGCCTGTCTCTTCAGCTGTCGTTCTTCCACCATAGCTTTCCAATCTTGATCAGCTCTTAGAGCCTTATACACCGCTCCTCGATAATCTTTTGGTTCTACCAGCCTCACATCATGTCTAAGCGCTGGTTTCAATCCATCGACAAAATGTCGCAATTTCTCCTTAGGATCATCTCCAATCAGCGGTACAAACTAACATCCTCGTTCAAACTTTCGAACATATTCCTGGACAGTCATGTCCCCTTGCTTGATCATCAAGAATTCTCTTTTCAATTCGGACCTCTTATCCTCTGTGAAATACTGTTCAAAGAACACCCGCTTGAATTCCTCCCAGGGGAGATTTGTCACATCTACTGTAAGCTTTGCTCCTTCCCACCAGAGCATCGCATCATCCCTCAACATTTAAATTGCGCATCTGGATATTTCTATGTCGGGTGTTTGGAGATACTCAAATATCACTTCCATTGATTTAATCCAGCTTTCGGCGACAAATGGATCTGTTGTGCCGCTAAACTCTCTCGGCTTCTGTCTTCGGAATCGTTATTGAGGGTTATCATTGCTAGATCCTCTACTGCTGGAGGATTGGCCATTGCCTCTACCCTGCTGTTCTACCAGCAACCTTAGAAGCTGGGCAATACTAGCGTTACTATCAGGGCTGGATTCATCTACTGGGATATTTCTTCTTCCTCGCCCAGACATCTTAATCTATAGCCCACAATCCACCACATATGAACATCAGAACATGTAAGAATCAAAAATACATGCTCCAAAACATAAAAGAAAACTTACTGCACCGAAGAGACGGTCGATGAAATCTGTTCCAGCAAAGAGTGCGTGTGTTTATCTTTGGACCATGCTCTGATACCATGTTTTGACGCCCCAAACCCCCATGGGAGTCACGGGATCAAAGGAAAAAAGAATAAAAGGAAAATAGAAGGGCTGAATAATAAATAGGACAAGCGGTATTGCCTTGCTCAAAATAAAAATCTAAGTACAACCGTTGGCGCCAAGAAGATAAAAACAGATTTCATTACAAGTTCAAAGTACAAAATGCGAAGTCGCGATATTACAACTACTGAACTCTACTTGAATTCATTTTTGTTGTAACGGATCTCAATACAGATTTGACTAAGATCAAAGACACAAAAACAGCAAATACAAAATGAACATCACGGAAACGCAGGCCTTCGATAAACACTAACAAACCGCTACTGGTTCAAACTCCACCTCCCATCTGCTCCGGCGCCGACTCACCTGCACCAAGAAAGCTAGTGAGCCTAGGGGCTCAGCAAACAAAACTGAGAGTAACAAGCACAATATGCAGGTGTAAAACATAAGACATCACAGTTTAAAGGAAGTCATAAACATCATTCATCATAAAATTCTGTTCTGGAAATAAAATCAAATCCCAGCGTTATCATTTTCGTTAGAATTATGGCTCAGAAGCTCTACTTAGGTTCCATTGCACTCGATCGAATGACTACTGATATCAGTTACAATATGGTGAAATCTCACCCAATATGAAGGGGCAACAGAACTTCCTGTCTGCTGCTCACCCTTCCTATACGGACCGTCTGTTATCTTTGCCATAAATCCTAAAATCTGAACATTTCTTCCTTTAAACAACTTCTGAGATAAATTTGAATCTTAACATCGGGGTTCACTTCATTTTAAAACTCATACTTCCTTCAAAAATCATTTTCACTGAGCATCCAGCTGAGACATAGGTAATCAGTTGTTGGGATAAATTCGATTGTTGGCAAGAAAACCAGCCGATGTGAACAGTAGATCAGTCAATGGGTACATATCGGTGGTCAACGCAATTTATCGGGTCAACGGAGTAACAGTAGAACAACCAATCGTTGGTTCAAGAACAACCAGTCGTTGGGTGTGAATCAGCAGTGAGGTACTTATGGGAAGGAATCAGTCGCAAGGGAAACCAGTCGCAAGCTACAGTAAACCAGTCGCAAGCATCGCAACCAGTCGCAAGCAATAGTAAACCAGTCGCAAGCATACCAGTCTCAAGCATCGTAACCAGTCGCAAGCATAAGTAAACCAGTCGCAAGCATACCAGTCGCAAGCAACAGTAAACCAATCGCAAGCATACCAGTCACAATCAACAGTAAACCAGTCGCAAGCAATAGTAAATCAGTCGCAAGCAACAGTAAACCAGCTGATGGTTATGAAATGCGATATGAACAGTAAACTAGCTGATGGTTATGAAAGGCGATATGAACAGTAAACCAGCTGATGGTTATGAAAGGCGATATGAACAGTAAACCAGATGATGGTTATGAAATGCGATATGAACAGTAAACCAACTGATGGTTATAAAAGACGATATGAACAGTAAACCAGCTGATGGTTATGAAAGGCGATATGAACAGTAAACCAGCTGATGGTTATGAAATGCGATAACGTCACGAAAAACATCCACAATATTATAATTCACCTATCAAACCAGACTTAGTTCTGGTTCGACTAGCATTTCCAACTTTGTGGAGTCAAATTCGGACGCTGTCATTCACCAGAGAAAAGAATAACATCATAATTTTCATGAGTTGGAATCTGAAATGCTCTGTGTTTTAAAATCAACATCATCAACTTCGTAAAATACATTTGAGTTCCAAACATAATCCACTGAGAACCCACCCGAACATTAAACATATATTATAATATTAGCAGAACATGAGCAAAGGCTGATATTAAACATAGCTTAGGCAAGAATCACTAAATGAAGCAAGAACAATACATATGCTTTCATGGAGTATCAAGAATCAGATTTACTTGCCTCGATAAGAAGGAATCACGAGATACAGCAGATCACGAACAAAGAGTCTTCCCAAGCGCAACGATGAGCTTCCTATTTTCTTTGATGCAAAAATTGATATTTTCTTGCAAAGGAATGAACTTATAGTCCATGTACCATAGGCATGGGAGTCTGATTTGTAACAGGGGAAAACACTCAAGTAGGCATGGTAAACCAGGCGTACTTCAGAAAATTTTACTTAAAATTCCCTGCCAATGTTTTGATTTGTAAATGTACTACACAAAATCTGAAAATTAACCATTCTCCCATCCAAAACCCTTTTATTTGTAAAGTTTTAAAATTTCTTGGCTACGCTCGGGTGACAACTGATCGGACCTCTGTACCTTATGAAATCTAAGAAATAAGAAATCAGCTACTTGGACAAATAAACAATGCTGAAATCTGAAATTAGAAATGGGTCCTCAATTTATAAGGATTAGAATTTGTGGTCCTATGGATTTTAGGGCGTTACAGAATCCCCCGACATTTACTGGTGTCGAGGCTGGTCTGTTGGCTGAAGGCTGGCTTGAGCACATGGAAGAGTTGTTTGACGCAGTGGAGTACTCGCAAGAGAGGAGACTGAAGTTAGCAGTGTTGCAGTTGAGAGAGCATGCGCAACGCTGGAGAAGGGTACTTCTCGTGTCATGAGAGAGACTGGAAGTCTGATTTCGTGGGAGAGCTTCCGTGCTACTTTTCGACAGGAGTATACCCCTGAGTATTTCTATAACAACCGTGAGCGGAGTTCGACAACCTGAAGCAAAGGAACTTGAGGGTGGCCGAGTATGCCAGGAAGTTTTCTTCGCTGTTGTCGTATGTTCCCCATGTTGCGAACCAGGAGAGGACGAATAGGAACAAGTTTTTGAGAGGGTTGAGGCCCGAGTTGTTCTGTAAGGTGTTAGCTGGTTCCCCTGCGACGTATGCTGAGGCTGTGGATAGAGCAGTGGATATTGAGGAGAGTCTGATGGAGGTGCAGAATCAGGTTCAGTCGACAGCTGGACGTAGTTTTCAACCTATACCGGGAGCGATGCCTTCTTTCCAATCTCCTCAAGTGCCGCAGCAATCGAATCATCAGAGGTTCAAGCCTCGAGGAAAACAGTTTAAGAAGCGTTCAAACTCGAGTTCTTCTGGTTCAGTGAGTTCTGGTGGCAGTGGCTTCGAAGGAGGAGTGATTTGTGGACAGTGTGGAGGTCGTCATATGACTTCACAGTGTCGTGGAGTTCAGGGCGGCCTTTGCCATACTTGTGGGCAGCCTGGACATTTTGCTCGAGTGTGTTCGGCTGGAGGACAGTCTTTGGGTCAGTCGCAGCAAGGTTCAGCTGGTGGTTCTTCGCAGAGACCGCAACCTTTTGCTCAGTCCCAACGATCAGGTTTCCAACCCCGTGAGCCGTCTAGGTTTGGTGGACCTTCGAGACCTCAGTCTCCGGGACCGCAGCAGGCTCAGGTGAACGCCTTGACGAGAGAGCAGGTGGAGGATAGACCAGAGGGAGTGATTGTAGGTACTTGCCTTATGTTTGACTTTCCTGCACGAGTTTTGTTTGATACTGGAGCATCACACTCCTTTATTTCTGAGCTGTTTGTGTATGATTGTGGGTTGATTTCTTCCCACTGTGTGATGTTGTCTCTGTATCTACCCCTGCTGGCATGAGTTTGTTGTCCTGTGAGGTAGTGTTGGATTGTGTTCTTAGGTTTGATGAGAATGCGTTGGTGAATAATCTGATTGTCCTAGAGATTAGACATTTTGACTGTATCTTGGGAATGGATGTGTTGTCCAGTTATAGAGGAACAGTTGATTGTTTTCATGGTGTAGTGAGATTTAGGCCTGAATTTGGAGAGAAATGGGATTTCTATGGTGCTGATTCGCGACCCAAGATTCCTTTGGTGTCTGCCATGGAAATGTTTAGTTTGTTGTCGCTAGAGAATTCAAGGTTTATGATCTATGCCTTGGATGTTTCCCAAGTATCACGAGTAGGACTGAGCGATGTTCCGATTGCTCGAGAGTTTCCCGACGTGTTTCCAGATGAGATTCCTAGATTCCCTCCGAGACGATAGATTGACTTCGGCATAGAGTTGGTGCCAGGAACATCCCCGATTTTCTAGAGCTCCGTATCGATTGGCGCCAGCTGAGTTGAAGGAACTCAAAGAGCAGTTGCGTGATCTTTTAGAGAAGGGCTTCATTAGACCGAGTATGTCGCCCTAGGGAGCTCCGATTCTTTTCGTAAAGAAGAAGATGGATCTATGAGGATGTGTGTGGATTTTCGGCAGTTGAACAAAGCGACGATTAAGAACAAGTATCCGTTGCCGAGGATTGATGACTTGTTCGACCAGTTGCAGGGATCTGCTGTATACTCTAAGATTGATCTGCATTCTGGTTATCATCAGTTACGGATCAGAGACGCTGACGTGGCGAAGACGGCTTTCAGGACTAGATATGGGCATTATTAGTTTTTGGTGATGCCATTTGGATTGACGAATGCTCCTGCTGTCTTCATGGATTTGATGAATCGCGTCTTCAGTGAGTATATCGATCGTTTTGTGATTGTCTTCATAGATGACATCCTGGTGTATTCGAGGAACTTTAGAGAGCATAAAGAGCACTTGAGATTTGTTTTGCAGAAACTGAGAGACTCACAGCTGTATGCGAAGTTCAGCAAGTGTGATTCTGGCTGGATAGAGTTGTCTTTTTGGGTCATGTCATTTCAGAGCAATGGATTTCTATGGATCCGAGTAAGGTCGAAGCAGTTCTTAACTGGGAGCGACCTAGGAATGTTTCTGAGATCCATAGTTTCTTAGGTTTGGCTGGCTATTATAGGCATTTTATTGAGAATTTCTCTTCGATAGCTAGGCCGATGACTCAGTTGACCCAAAAAGATAGGAAGTTTGTTTGGACTGAAGAGTGTGAGTCTAGTTTCCAGTTTCTTAAGGAGAATTTGACTACTGCTCCTGTGTTGGCTTTGCCTTCGGGTTCTGGAGGTTTTGTAGTTTGCTCTGATGCCTCTCTGAGTGGTTTGGGTTGCGTGCTGATGCAGAACGGGTGTGTGATTGCGTATGCATCTCGACAGTTGAAACCCCATGAGACGAGATACCCCGTTCATGATTTAGAGTTGGCTATGATAGTGTTTGCCTTGAAGATTTGGCGACACTATTTGTATAGTGAACAATTTGTGGTGTACACCGGCCACAAGAGTTTGAAGTATATCTTCACGCAGTCATATTTGAATATGAGGCAACTCCGCTGGATGGAGTTGCTGAAGGATTTTGAGTGTGAGATTCAGTATCAGCCTGGGCGGATGAATTTAGTGGCCAAATTGAGCAGATATTAGAGCCCCAAATTGAGTCAGGTGATCATTGCTTAGTGGTTTATTATTTTCAGGTTGAGCCCCAAATTGAGCAGATATTAGAGCAGCGCAGAGGATTGATCCGTATACTCATGAGTTGAAGATTAAGGCCCAGAACGGTCAGTCTGAGGATTTTTCTGTTGCTTCTGATGGATGCTTGAGATTTCGAGGTAGGTTGGTGGTTCAAAATTTGATTGATTGGAAGGAAGTAATCTTGAATGAAGCTCATTGTAGTCGATACAGTGTGCATCCAGGCGAGAAGAAGATGTATCATGCCCTGAAGTCTCACTTTTGATGGGAAGGCATGAGGAATGATATCTCTAGATTTTTAGCTCGATGTTTGAATTGCCAACAGGTCAAGGCTAAGAGGATGAGACCTGGTGGACTGTTACAGAGTTTAGAAGTGCCTCAGTGGAATTTGGAGCACGTTGCCATGGATTTTGTGACGCATTGCCTCGATCAAGTAGGGGATGTGATGCGATCTGGGTTGTTGTTGATAGACTCTCAAAGTCAGCCCATTTCATTCCCTATGATATGAGGTGTTTGATGAATAAGATGGCGCGACTGTACATTGACCATGTGGTGAGATTGCATGGAGTGCCGGTTTCGATAGTGTCTGATATAGATCCAAGGTTTACTTCCCGATTTTGGAAGAGCTTGCATGCAGCGATGGGTTCGAGATTGGCTATGAGTACAGCCTATCACCCACATACAGATGGTCAATCTGAGAGGACCATTCAGATTTTAGAGGATATGTTGCGAGCCGTTGTTTTGGATTTCACGGGTGGCTGGCAGGAGTCCTTGTCCTTAGTTGAGTTTTCTTATAACAACAGCTACCAGGTGACTATTGGGATGGCACCTTTTGAAGCGCTGTATGGTCGTAAGTGTATATCACCGATCTGTTGGGAAGAGATTGGTGAGAATCAGTTGTCTACCCCTGAGTTTGTGCAGCACATAAAGGATCAGATTGAGTTGATTTGGAGTAGGATGAAAGCTGCTCAAGATCGACATGCTAGCTATGCTAACAAGAGACGCAGACCTTTGGAGTTTGAGGTTGGCGATCGAGTGTTTCTCAAAGTTTCTCCTTTCAAGAGCGTGATGAGATTCAGATTGAAGGGTAAATTGGCTCCTAGATTCGTTGGTCCATTTGAGATTGTTGAGAGGATTGGACAGTTGGCTTATAGATTGAGGCTGCCGGATGAGTTAGCAGCGATGCATGATGTGTTTCATGTGTCAATGTTGAGAAAGTATGAGCCAGATCCGTCCCATGTGTTGAGAACTGATGAAGTTGAGCTGGATTCTACCCTGTGTTATGTTGAGTATCCAGTGCTGATTCTGGATAGGAAGGATAAGCAGCTGAGGAATATATTTATTCCGTTGGTGATGGTCCAATGGAGCAAGCATGGGCGTGAGGAAGCTACCTGGGAAGTCGAAGAAAAGATGAGACAAGAGTGGCCTCATCTGTTTGAGCGTTGACAGTAACATTCCAGGTAATTTTCTGAGTTGTTGATCTTTTGTTTTTGAGTGATTTTGCTGTTGTTTGAGGTTCTGTTTAGTATTGAGTTATTCTGGCATTGTGGCATGGGTGTATTTGGAATGGTATCTAGTATACAGTGCCGTGAGAATGCCATTTTGTAGTGATTTTTGTTCCTCGTTATTTTTGAATCTGGTGCTACGAGTTGATTTCAAGGACGAAATCGATTTCTAGTGGGGGAGAATGTGAGGACTAGAAATTGTTAAGTGCGATTTATTAGCTAATCATATTTGAGGAAGGATTAGCTACTTGAGTTTCTGATTATCGGGTGAAATCTACGTGGGATTTGGAGCTGTTTTGATGAGATTTTTCATCGGGATCTGATTCCAGTAAGAATCCAGATTTGATGCCTATCGCTAGAAGAAGATAAGCTTTTAGGATTCTTGCGCGGGAATTAGTGAGATTTAGATTTGAGTGAAATCTGGATGTTCAGATGCGTCCCTCGTGTGTTTGTGTGAATTGCCGCGAGCAGGGACTGAAACACTGTCGTTGAGGTGCTAGTCAGATTTGGCATGGCAAGGGTGATGCAACGCCGTATTGCGTTTTCAGACTCAGCGCTAGTGAGAGGAATCTGTTTAGTGGCATGATCATATGTCAACGTTGGTCAACGGTACTATGTAGACCGGTGCGGTTTGGTGATTACAAATGTGATCAAAATCTGAGGAGCGTTAGAGGGATCTGTTGTGACAGCGGGAACCCTATGCTATGTAGTTTTGATAAGTAGTGGGACGTCGTTTGGGTGATCGTGCGCAGCGTTGAGAACTCGGATATGAGTCATCGCTGAGACCAGATTCGAGAGGCGTGCCTTAGCGATGGAATCTGATCAGTGCCAGAATTTGAGTTGGTGAAGGGATCTGAATAAGTCGATGTCGACTTGCACTGTAGCTTGGATCTGGGGATTTAAATTAAGTACCGATCAACACTTAGAATATTTTTCGAACCTGATATCTCTTATCTTCATCCCCGTGAACCCTCGATTGGTACTGTTCATCCGAACCTTATTTCCGTCGATTGTCGTCGTTTTACTCCGTTTGGAGCAAGATTGGTAGCGTTGATGTAACGACCGGACTTTTCTTAAAAGAAATTTATAAAAGATTGGGGTTCAAATTGAAAGGTCTAAAATTTCAATCTTGATAACATAATGGTCGCTACTAAATTTTCTGGGTTAAATTGCGAATAAACACAATTCGTGAACAATGAAGACAATCAGCTGTGAGGGTAAATGAAAACGCGGAACTAGATGCACAGCTGGATGTAATAACAAAGTGCGGAACAACATCTGATAGGAATAAAAACAGGTGCTGAATTAGAACCAGAAGCTGATAGAAATCTATTGATTTTAAATGAAACCACAATACACTCTCAAACATGTAGTCTGTACAGATTTCTACACAAACAACTGAACTAGAAATCTGATGCAATACAAAATTATAGCTAAAGTTTCTGTACAACAAATTTGAATCAGAAAGGAACAAAATCTGATGTCCACGATAAACACATCATCCGATCAGCACTCTCCATCCAGCTCCCTACTGTTGATTACCTGCACTCAATGAAAACTAGTGATCCTAGGGGCTCAGCAGGTAAAATCTGGAAGTAACGAAATCATGCGATACGAACAATAGAAGCTGATACTATACTGGAATCTGAATACGCTTAGAATAAATAAGCGAAATATGAACAACTGAGGAATCTGAAAGAAACTGAAAGCATAACACATAATCAAATTCTGAAAACATTTTCTTTAAACTTTCTGCAGAGCTGTGATTAAAATCACACTTGCGCTCTTCTTTCATTTTCTGAAATTATGACAAAGACACTTGTACATTTGGTCCAATTCGCTTGATCAAACTCCTGATATCAGTCTTAGCATATACATCATGGTGAAGGGGTATACAGATCCGTCAATCTGTAATCCTTATCCTTCCTGGTTGGAAGGGCACATGGTTCGTCAGCCGCGCACTCACCCTTCATTCGGGGACCATTTGTTGCCAAAGTCATAACTTTTGCCAAAGTCATAACTTAAAAAACTTTTCATAAGCATAAACTTTCTGCTCTTTATTTTCTTCTAAAATATGTTTTCATTCTCTCTAGTACGATTTTACTGATTTTCGTTGTTCAATGATGTTCTGGAACACTTCGAGAATTCTCTGTAATACTTGCAAAGATGAAAACTGAATAAAAACTCTACTTGAATATGTCGATTGAATCAAATAAATCTTTCGAATCGAAGTGGAAATGAATAATGAATCTGATTCTGGAATTTCGCTATCAGTTGTAAAAGAACAGGAAAATGAACAGGTAACTTCTGACTGAACATATCGTTACAAGGAAGAAGAAACAATTCAGCTGAAAGGATATCCGCTAACATTGAAACAGATGTGTTAAATGAAACGATGTCGTTAGCGTAAGAAACAGATGTGAGACATGTGTTTTTGCAATCAGGTGTTGGTCGGGTTTGGACCAGCTATTGGTCGATGTTCTTGGCGTAGACATCGAATTTGCCTAAGTGTTAGAATCAGCAGTAGTAGTAGGAATCAGCCGTTGAGTGATCGCGTCAGCTGTTGATATTTCAGTCGTTGCGTTTTGGTAGGAAGCAGCAGCAGTGCTTCGTTAAATTCCAGTAGTTGGTGTATTAGCGCGTATCCAGCTGTTGCGAGAAACCAACTGTTGGTTTTGTTAGCGTGTTTTGTAGCTGGTAGCAAAACTATGTCGTTTTGATAAGTTGGAACGACAGCGCTTTGAGTGGAGCGCTTTGTACCAGCTGTTAGTTGTGATAGACATCAGCTGTTGAGAGATTTGGTGCGTTGTTTTATTCAGCTGCTGGTTTGTTGATCAGCTGTTGGCGAGGAGACGTGTCCCTCTGCGACGTCGTTTGGTTAAGTTGGTGTGACGCCGTTTAGCTTTAGCGTTGTTTGAAATATCAGATGTTGGTTTGATCAGCTGTTGGTTATCGATAAGCAGTGACTAGCGGGCGACATCGTTTTGTTTAGTTGTTCGCTGTTTAGCGATAGGCAAGCTGATGCGAGATTTCAACTGCTGGTTGGGAATATTAGTTGTGACAACTGATTTTGTCGGTGGAATATATTCTTGCTTCTGTCAGCTGTTGAGAAGTGTATTTAATAGGGGACTTAGCTGCTGCTCTCTATTATTTGTTTCCCCGACACTTAGAAATATTTCCTTCGTTTCCAAATCTTGTCGCGATACCCTAGTTACTGTTCACCGTAACCTTATCCGTCCTAATTTCCGGTGGTAGACAACTCCGAAAAGAGTGAGAGTGGTATCGTTGGACTCCTCTCGCTAAGGTTCTTCGTTCTATACCTCTTTAGAAGGCTTTGGAGGAGCTGGAAGAGGATCGCAGGATCGCTAAGACATATCCCTTGTGTAGTTTGTTAGCATAAGCGTTCCTGCCGTGCCGGTAGTTCGTTGGGGTAAGTGAGAATTCTACCTTTAAGCTTTGTTAGAGCTTTTCGTTAAGTTAGGAAGGTAGATAAGTGCTGGTGGAGTTGTAGCTCCCAGCTGCTGTTGTTTTGTGTTTTGGATTTTGAGCAGTAGCTTGTGTTGGTTTAGCAGGTGACAGATCTGTGTTGCTTGGACTTCGTTGTAGCAACTGTGTGTGGAAATTGTAGCTCAGGAGCTGGTGAGGTACGGATGTTGAGCTTGTATTATGACTGGAATTGGCATGGATATTATGTGTTGTTGTGTATGCATTTCATTGTTGTTTATGTTCTGTTTTAACTGTTTCATTGCATACGCATTATCATTTCCATTCAGCTATTGCACCCATGTCCTGTTGTTATTTCTATTCTGTTCTTACCATATTTTGAGGGCGAGCGGCAATACCGCACTCTCATCTCCCTGCTGGTATTTATTAGCCACCATGCGCCGAGTGGTTAACTACCACAGTTCATGGTTTGGGCAATAGCAGGTTGAGTTGTTGATGCATCTGGTATTTCGGGTGTGATGTAAAGATGAGCGGGTAATTCCGTATGCTTGTACACACACCAGTGGCCACTAACCTTTCTTCGCAGAATTTGCTATCAGTTGTGGTGCTGTGTTTGAATTCCATAGCTCCTTGTTCAGTTGTAGCCTTCGACTATTGAACTGTTCCTCATGCATAGCATCTGCATCTTATCTTCTGCTATTCATTGTTGTTTTATAGTTGCTCTCCGTACTGGGGTTTGACCCCGAGGTCCCTCTAGGGCTGTTGTGTTGTTTGCCTGTTTGTGGTTCAGGTTTCCCAGGTTATTCCGCTGGCCGTGGCATTGACCCAGCTGGAGGTGCCCCAGGAGGTAGATAGAGTGTCCCTGTAATGACCGGACTTTTCTCAAAAGACATTTAGAAATTTGGGGTTCGAATTGAAAGACCCAAAAATTTCAATCTTAATAAACATAAAAGTCGTTAGTAAAATTCTGGACTAAATTGCGAATAAACACAAATCATTACTGCTGGAATGCGGAACAAGGAAACAATGACGTGAGCGGAAGTAGAATTAAAATCTGATAAACACTTTTCATAACAAGTGAAGGAAATCAGCTGGAAGGGTATACAAAACATGGAACTAAATCCTCGGCTGATAAAAACACACGCGGGACTGATATACCAGCTGACAAAAATACGAGTGAACTTGCATATATCTTTACACCAAAAGTTCATACAGTAGAAGGAAATCAGACTGGGAAGGTAGTACAAAAACATAGGAACTAAATCCTACGGCTGATAAAAACACACGCGGGACTGATATACCAGCTGACAAAAATACGAGTGAACTTGCATATATCTTTACACCAAAAGTTCATACAGATTTCTACAAAAATGAGGAACTAGAAATCTGTTAACATACAAAACCATAACTAAAGTTCTGTACATCTAAATCAAAAAAATAAACAACGAAAGATGTCCACGATAAACAACACTGTCCAACCAGCCACTCTCCATCCAGCTCCCTACTGCTCATTACCTGCACTCAATGAAAACTAGTGAGCCGAAGGCTCAGCAGGTAAAATCTGGAATAGCATAATCATGCAATAGAAACTGATACTGAAACTGGAATCTGAAAGCTGAATACATAAATGAATTCTGAATACGCTTTAGAATAAACAAGCGCAATATATATATATCTGAGAATTCTGAAAGCATAAAACATAATCAAATTCTGAAAACATTTTCTTTAAACATTCTCTGGAGCTGTGATTAAAATCACACTTGCGCTCTTCTGAAATTATGACAACACTTTAAACATTTTGGTCCAATTCGTTTGATCAAACTCCTGATATCAGTCTCTAGCACTATGGCTCATGGTGAAGGGATATACAGATCCGTCGACCTATACACCTGATCCTTCCTCTGTTGAAAGGGCACACGGTTCGTCAGCCACACACTCACCCTTCTTCTGGGGACCCTCTTTGTTGTCATAACTAAAAATATTTTCTAAAACATCGTTCTGCTCTTTATTTTCTTTCTAAAATCTGTTTTCTTTCTCTCTTGCACGAATTACTGGTTTTTATTTTGTCTAATGATGTTCTGGAACTTCAAGGGATTTCTCTGTAAAGCTTGCGAAGATGAAAACTGAATAAAAATACTACTTGAATCTGTCATTTAAGTCGAATACAATCTTTGGAATGATTCGGAATTGAATAAGGAATCAAATTCTGAAATTTCGTTATCTGTTGAAGAAAACGAAGAATGAACAGTAACCAACTGAAATGAACAGTACCAGTCGCAAGACTAATACCGGCTGAAATGAACAGTACTTAGAAACAAATAAAGCAACTGCTGAAATATCAAAATGGAATACATCTGCTGGTGAACAGTGAACTGCTGGAAAATTACTAGGAAATGCGTCTGCTGAATTTTGGAAACGCAACTGCTGAATTCTAACAAAAGAATGTAGCTGCTGAATTCTAACAAAGGAAAGATGCATCTGCTGGTGTTAACAAAGAAATACACCTGCTGGTTTTAGCAAAAGAAATGCACCTTCTGGTTTTACGATAACCATGCAGCTGCTGATTTTCAACGAAGAAGTGCAACTGCTGATTTTATGAAAACAATGCATCTGCTGAATACCAATAGCTGATGAACAAATTACCAGCTGATGAACAAATTATCAACTGATGAATAAACTGTCAGCTGATGAACAATAAAATATGCAACAGCTGAACATGAAATAGTGCGACTGCTGATCGCAACTACTGAACTCAAACAATACAACAGCTGAAATCTATACTTTGAATATTTTCAACAAAGAAATATCAGTCGTGGTATAAGAACCAGATTTCAGATTTAACCAGGTGAATGACGATGGTTTTCCTTTGTCTGAAGAATTCAAAATATCTAAAGAAATTTCTGGAAATGATCGAATAAGCTACTTGTAAGCTACTTCGATGGAATTTGTCAAGAAAACTCAAGAACTAACTGAAAGAACATCATCAAACCATTTTCTATAAACTTTCTGGAATAAAATCAGTAAAACACAACCTTCATAAAAACAGAGCATGAACTTTCTGGTTTTGAAGAAGTTTACTTGCCTGAATTCTTGAATCACAATCACAGTAGAGATCCAGCCAACTTCTAACACTCCGATCGTCTCCTTCGAAAAACTTTAAAAGTCTTTTGTTTGGTTTCTTAAGAGAGAGCACCGCTTTGAAAGTAATTTGATTTGAAGAAAATGATGCATGAAGCAGCTAACATCCTATATATATGATTTGTAAATGCCTAAAGAAGAAACGCATTCAATTCAATATGTCGAAGCCTTAAAAAAACGTGCTCTGTTTTAAAATAAAATGATGCAAATGGAAACCGAATGATTTTAGTTAAAACAAAAAGGATTCGATCGACTTGCTATACTTGGCTAAACAGCTGCTGCAATCGCATTCTAACATCTGAAATTTAGCTCTTGAATGATAAAAAACTAAACAATATATATCTAAATTCTGAAACTCGATAGAAACAGAGTTAAATAGAATAGCATTGTAATCCCTTAATCTCAAATCTTTCTAGTTTGTGGCCTCTAAAATATCTGGGCATTACAGTCCCAGTTATGTATATTATCTATATGCACTGGTATCACCGCGGGTGGGATGTCCCGGGTGATGCTTAGATCTATATAGCTGGTAGTCTTTTAGTACTTGTGTTGTATTCAGCCGTTGGGCAATTTTTTGTACTTGACTGTTTGTGCTGTTGTAGGTTTATTAAACTGGGATTATTTTGAGTATTGCTCTATTTTAAATTATGTTATCTTTCTGTCAGGCCAAAACAAAAATTTTAACCACTTTTTAGTAGCTTCCGCATGTTTTTTCGTGTTTTGTCTCTGATGTGAGCATGAGGCCTGACAACAGACGTGGCTTGGGATACTGTTTGAATAGTGAACAGATGTAACTATGAAATAGGATTGGTCAACTCAGCTGTCAACGAATTGATTTGGTCAACTCAGACGTCAACACAACTTAAACAAAGGCTTTCAGGTGTTGAACAAACCAACAACTGAATACAAACTAAAGCAACAGCTGAATACAACTAACGCAATAGCTGGTTACGAACAAATTCAACATCTGATTACGAACAAATGCAACAGCTGATTACAAAACAATGCAACAACTGACAACAGTTGGATACTAACAAAGCAACAGCTGATTACGAAACAATGCAATAGCAGACAGCAGAATAACAATGCAACAGCTGATGACAAAACAATACAACAGCTGATGGCGAAACAATACAACTGCTGAAATCTATACTTAGAATATTTTCAACGTAGAATATCAGTGGTTGTTTAAGAACCACACTTCATACTTAACCATAAGAATCAACATGAATAACGATGGTTTCCTTTGTCTGAAGAAATCAAAATATCTCAAGAAATTTCTGGAAATGATCGAATAAGCTACTTGTAAGCTACTTCGATGAAATATCTGAAGAATAATCAAGAAACTACTGGACGAACATCATCAAACCATTTTCTAAAATCTTTTCTGAATCAAAATACAGTAAACACGTACTTCATATAAATACAGAGCATGAACTTTTCTGGTTTTGAAGAACAGCCGTAGCTATCTTCCATACTTTAAAAATCAAACATCATGCAAATATAATTGAATATATGCTTTCACTGAGTGAGCAAGAAACAGAGTTTACTTGCCTGGATTCTTTAACACAATCGCAGATGAAGTTTAGCAATTCACGAACACACCGCTTGTCTCCTTCAAAACTTTGAAGCGCTTTTGCTCGGTTTCTTAGAGAGAGCACCGCTTGATTTTTGGAAAGTGTTTTAATTTGCAAATTATGATGCATGATGCGGCTAAAACCCTATATATATGAGCGCTACTCTAGTTTAAAAGTAAAATCTGATGCACAAAACCAAACTATTTTAGTTGAAAAAGAAGGATTCAATTGGTTTGCAGTGATCGGCTAAGCAGCTGCTGAAATTTCATTATAACACATTGAAATCTAATCGTTGAAACAAAAGTCTGATTGAAGAATTAAGCTAACATCTGAATTCTCAACTTCACGTAAAGGTGACAGCTGATATTATGAAAAGCTGAAACTCAACTCGAATACAATGAAGGCTGATTTCACTTATTCTCAAAATCTGAAATTCAAGCGAAGTTGAACAATATAGCATTTAAATGTAATCTCTCAACTCTTAAAATTTCTAATTGTGGATAATAAAATATCTGGGCGTTACAACTCTACCCTCCTTATTGAAATTTCTTCCTCGAAATTTATTTACTTAAAAAGGTTCGGATAGTTACTCTGCATAACAAATTCGACTTCTTACGTAGCTTTTCTTTCAGTACAATTTTTCCACTGACTCTTAATCATAGGGATAATTCTATTGTATGATGTCTGGTCCTATTTAAGAAATTTCTTCCTCGAAATTTATTTACTTAAAAAGGTTCGGATAGTTACTCTGCATAACAAATTCGACTTCTTACGTAGCTTTTCTTTCAGTACAATTTTTCCACTGACTCTTAATCATAGGGATAATTCTATTGTATGATGTCTGGTCCTATTTAAGTTCTTTCACCTACATTATCTCAGTGAATCGAGAATCTAATTTTTCTTCCATCCAGAGCTTCGTATGGTGCCGTCTCTATCGAAGCTTGGTATCTATTTCTATAGGTGAATTCTACTGTTGGGAACTTATCGCTGAAATGAAATCAGACGTAACAAGATGAAAGAGTACTTGGAAACAAGACAGATATTTACTATAGAAACAGATTTCCCAAACTGGGCGTTATCGCTACCGTTGAATCATTGTAAGGAAAGAAACAGTCGTTAACTGAAATAAAAACAGACGTGACTTTGGAACATTAGTAATATCGAGCATCATCTGTCGTTATAGGAATAATGTTTAGAAATGAACATGTAACAGCTGATTGAATATATATAGTAGAAGTAACAGCTGAAATGGAAACCACTGATTTACAAATGAATTTCAGCCGTTGGAAAAAATTCCGTTGTTACCGGGAACCAAAATCTGACTATAACTCGGTGTTGCAACATCAAAACGACAGCTACGCTATCAGCTGTTGCCTATAAAACCAGACTTTATACTGATTCGACTAGCAACATCCCGATTACATTGCGTCAAATTCAGATGTTACCATTCACCAGAAGGAAAAACATGAACAACACTGTAGCTCCTCATGGCGAAGTGTTGGGTCTGATGAAACCTTTACCCAATAAATCTTAGATCTATTCCTTCATTTCCTTAGGGGCGAGTCTGAAATATCTTCGGGATAGAAATCTAAAAATTCCTTTATAACTTCTACATCATCCAATCTAATTTCCTTATCTGGTTCTATCGATAAAGCACTTACTGAAAAATCCCTGACATCCGTTTCTTAAACACCTCTGCTTAAAATTTATAACAACTTTGTACTTGGTTAACCAACCTATTCCCAAAATAAAATTAAACTTAAGCATTGGCAACACTATCAAATCTGCATAGACAATATTTCCCTGCAGCTTAAGTTCTATATTTCGAATAACAAGATTGGTTACTGTACTTTCTCCCGAAGGAATCTAAACACAATACCTACTTCTACTTCTTCTGGTTTAATTAACAATTTCTTAGAAAAAT
This sequence comes from Dorcoceras hygrometricum, assembly GCA_001598015.1. Taxonomy (NCBI): domain Eukaryota; kingdom Viridiplantae; phylum Streptophyta; class Magnoliopsida; order Lamiales; family Gesneriaceae; genus Dorcoceras; species Dorcoceras hygrometricum. The sequence continues at coordinate 35,912 of KV006448.1, forward strand.
CTATCTGATACAAACAAATGAGTTGCACCATAATCTAACAATGCTATCGCAGACATATTTGCGACAGAAATCTTACCAGTCACTACCGTAGTATCTGCTGGAGCTTCTTCCGCTGTCATAATATAATCCCTACTAGTGATGAGTGGTCGCTTCTGTTTAATTAACAATTTCTTAGAAAAATCTATCTGATACAAACAAATGAGTTGCACCATAATCTAACAATGCTATCGCAGACATATTTGCGACAGAAATCTTACCAGTCACTACCGTAGTATCTGCTGGAGCTTCTTCCGCTGTCATAATATAATCCCTACTAGTGATGAGTGGTCGCTTCTGGGACACTCCCTAGACATATGGCCTGGCTTGCCACAGGTATAACACACGTTCTGGCCAACACGACACTGGCCCGCGTGGTTCTTCTTACAAGTAGGACATGGCGGCCTATTCCCTTGATTAGGAACAGTAGAGATAGGTTGAGCAGCGATTGGTCCTTTTTCTAGAGACCCTTGCTGGTTGTTGTTTGGTTTCTTATTTTGCCTACGGTCCTTCTGTTGGAAAGCTTGTCTTTTCAACTTTCTCTCTTCTTCGATTGCTTTCCAGTCTTGTTTTGCTCGTAGGGCCTTATTCACCGCTGATCTATAATCTACAGGTTCTGCTAATCTAACATCATGCTTAATCATCGGCATCAACCCATTAACAAAATGTTGAAGTTTAACATCTGCATTTGTCCCAATTAGAGGAACAAAATAGCATCCCCTCTCAAATTTGAGGATGCAATCCCGCATATGCATCCCTTCCTGCTTAAGGGTTAAAAACTCACTCTGCAGTTGTTGTCTTACGTCTACCATAAAGTATTGTTCATAGAATACCCTCTTAAATTCTTCCCAGGTGAGTATATCTAAGTCAACAGTTAACTTGGCCCCTTCCCACCATATCATAGCGTCTCCTCTCAACATGTAAATCACACTCTAGGCCTTTCTAGTTCCGTCTGTTGTAAATATTCAAAAATCACTTCCATAGACTTGATCCAGCTTTCTGCTATAAGAGGATCAGTAGTACCAGAAAACTCCTGAGGTCTCTGTCTCCTGAACCTCTCCTTAGGATCCTCTCGACTGACTAATCTCCCCGATGATTGACCATTCCCTTGAGTGGTTTGGTCGACTAAATGCTCTAACAGTTGTGCCATACTAGTTAAAACAGGGTTCATGCCTTCCATCTCACTATTTTCTTCTGAGATACCTCTTCTTCCTCTACCTCGTCCTACCATTATCTGTAAGGGTAGTCCAAATCCACGACAATTCTATTATGAGAGATTACTTTATGCTAGAACATAGAATAACTTACAAATTTAGAAGCGGCTGGAGAGAGCTGTTCAGACTGGAAGTGTGTTTATCTCAAGGACCATGCTCTGATACCAACTGTAACGATCGGACTTTTCTTAAAAAAAATTAAAGATTGGGGTTCAAATTGAAAGGTCTAAAATTTCAATCTTGATAACATAATGGTCGCTACTTAAATTTCTGGGTTAAATTGCGAATAAACACAATTCGTGAACAATGAAGACAATCAGCTGTGAGGGTAAATGAAAACGCGGAACTAGATGCACAGCTGGATGTAATAACAAAGTGCGGAACAACATCTGATAGGAATAAAAACAGGTGCTGAAGTAGAAAAACAAAAGCTGATAGAAATCTGTTGATTTTAAATGAAACCACAATACACTCTCAAACATGTAGTCTGTACAGATTTCTACAAAACAATTGAACTAGAAATCTGATGCAATAAAAAATTATAGCTAAAGTTTCTGTACAACAAATCTGAATCAGAAAGGAACAAAATCTGATGTCCATGATAAACACATCATCCGATCAGCACTCTCCATCCAGCTCCCTACTGTTGATTACCTGCACTCAATGAAAACTAGTGATCCTAGGGGCTCAGCAGGTAAAATCTGGAAGTAACGAAATCATGCGATACGAACAATAGAAGCTGATACTATACTGGAATCTGAATACGCTTAGAATAAATAAGCGAAATATGAACAACTGAGGAATCTGAAAGAAACTGAAATCATAACACATAATCAAATTCTGAAAACATTTTCTTTAAACTTTCTGCAGAGCTGTGATTAAAATCACACTTGCGCTCTTCTTTCATTTTCTGAAATTATGACAAAGACACTTGTACATTTGGTCCAATTCGCTTGATCAAACTCCTGATATCAGTCTTAGCATAAAGCTCATGGTGAAGGGGTATACAGATCCGTCAATCCGTAAAATTCTGAAAACATTTTCTTTAAACTTTCTGCAGAGCTGTGATTAAAATCACACTTGCGCTCTTCTCTTCTTTCATGAAATTATGACAAAGACACTTGTACATTTGGTCCAATTCGCTTGATCAAACTCCTGATATCAGTCTTAGCTTAGCGCTCATGGTGAAGGGGTATACAGATCCGTCAATC
>KV006449.1:3866-15927 GCA_001598015.1 Dorcoceras hygrometricum
TGCGTTGTGTTGATGACGTAGGGTTTACTGTCGTCAGTCGAAGAGAGTTATTGCATAACGATGTACCTGCTGGTTTATTGATGCATCGGCTGGTTGTTGATGACGTAGATGCGACGTCGTCGTTTTGATAATAAACGCGAACCAGTCGAGGCGAGTATGTGGAGAATGGTTCCAGCCGAGAGAGCAATGCGACATCGTTTTGACTTATGACTAGGAATCTCGATACGATGTCGTTTTGCATGAATTAGCAACCAGACGAGGAATTGGAAATCAGCTGATGGTTTGTTGTATCTGCTGGTTACTCAGCTGAGGGACTAATGCGACACCGTTTGTATTATGGAACAGGAACTCGTGATACGATGCCGTTTCGAATAATGTTGCGAAATCAGTAGTTGAATTATTAGATCGACCAGCTGCTGTTTTTTTAGATAGAGGTGATACCAGATGATAACATGTTACGACGTCGTTGGAATTAGTTATAACGACATCTTTTTAATTGTCGAAGTGTTGCGACTGGATTCTTGTTGCGACTGGTTGTTACTGCTGGTTGTTGCTTCTGCTGAATAACAATAGAATGGTAGTCGAACAGCAACTGAGGAATCTATTTACCGTTATCCACTTTCGAAGCGGTGGGAGTATATCCTATTTTAATACTCAGCATGACACGTGGAACTCGAATTGAACACGTTGGAAATGCTGCAGAAACACAGAGATCATTGTCTATAAATAAGAGTGAATTCGAAATACTGAGAACGTATTGACTACAGCTATCGGATTTGTGATCTTGCGAGTATCTCACGAAGTGAGGAACAGAGCGTAAGAACACTGACTGAAGTATTTTGAAAACAGAGGAACGAAGGTATAATCCGACAGAAGAGTCAGGGACTAGATTACTCGAGAATGATATTTCTTGAGTATCCCGTTGAAATCACATACATGTTTGATTACTGTTCTTGATTTAGAAGTTGTGTTACGTGTGTGCTGATCCATCACAGGTAGTGGATCTTTTATATTTGCATGAGATTGCATATTCAAGAGAATTGAATTGATTCTAATGCCCAGGACTGAGATGGCCTGATTTTCGAAGCCGGAGATGGTTTCGATAGATGAATATTCATGTCAAGATCGGATACGAATCTTGATGGAGTCGAACTGATATGGAATCAATTCTGGAATTGAAGAAGAGAACTAGAATCATTTCATTACTTTGCATTTATTTTACAGTTGATAAACTGTTGTGCATTTTATTGTTATTATGCGTACCTGCTGATTATACTGAGATGATTCTCACCGGAGTTTATCCGGCTGTTGTTTTGTTTTGTGTGTGTGCATGACAACAGGAAGAAGGAACTAGTGGGGAGCAACCGAGGGTAGCAATAGATAACTACCTAGCAGCTGGATCAGCAGCAGGAAGAACAAAACACCAGCTGATAGGCTATTTTGTGTGTGGACAAGGGTCTTAGGTTGCTCAAGTCTGGTTTTGTATATAAGAATCAAGTGTGTACTAGTAAACTTAGCTTGTAACTACCGTGAATCATGAAGTATTTGTATAAATGAATAGTATTTACGCAACAAGCTGAATTCTTTATGCTTCTGCTGGATTGAATACGCTTCTGCTGGTTAGAATTTTTTTTTTAGTAACTTATATATGAACCAGATTATAATTACTAACCTCGTTTAGTTAAAATTAATAACCCACTGATTGAGATTAGATTTAATTGTGAGCAGAGAGCCTCACAACACTGTTCAGCCGTGAGATTTCCGGCGATTTCCCGTCGTTTTCTGTGGTTGTTTTGCTCGTGCGAGGTAGCGTTGGACTCCTCTTGAGAAGCTCTTCCAATTCGTACCAGTTTTAGAAGCTGGAATTGTCTAGACGAGGAACACGAAGTTGTTGCCGTTCGAGTGTTGCGTCGATTTGGTAGAACTACGTTATGGTTTTCGGTGAGACTTTGTACCTAGCCATAGTTTTTAAGCTTTCTATGTAATTGTTGAGGTATATGGAGCAGCTGGTCGAGTGAGACTCCCAGCCGTGAGCTTGATTATCAACCTGTTAGATTTACGTTGTGTATGCCGTGTGTTTAACAGGCTTTTACCAGAGTCTTCGGGATTTCTCGCAGGGTTAGTTGTTGCTCAGTATAAGGTACGGATTTGAGCTTATATTACAGCGAGATTATGGCTTGGATGATTGTAGCTGCTGGTATGTGGAATGGCCGTGCCTGCTGGTTGTGTCCTGTTGAGGATTGTGTATGCTGTTGTGTTATTGTTGGGTTGCATATATTATATGCCTGCATTCCAGCATGCTGCATACACGCATGGTATTCCTTTTCCCAGTTTTGGTAGTCTTTGTACCTTGTTGTATTGTTGTTGTTTCTTACCAGGATGTGAGGGCGAGCGGCAATACCGCACTCTCATCTCCCTGCTGGGATCGTAGCCATCATGCGTCGAGTGGTTAACTACCATAGTTCATGGGCGAGGCAACAACATGTTGAGTTGTTTGATGCATCTGGTAAGTGGGTGTTGTGTCATGGAGAGTGGCTCACTACCACACTGTGGACACACCCCGTGGCCACTGTATGTTGTTGATAATTCTTGGAGTTATGTTTGAGTTCCTTAGCTCCTTCGAGGGTCGAGCTTTCCGTTGTTATTCGGCGTCTCATGCATAGCACCTGCATTTTATTCCTTGCTGTTTATTTCTGTTGTATTATTGCTCTCCGTACTGGGGTTTGACCCCATGTCCCTCCGGGGCTTGGTTTGTTTCTTTGTTGCGTTGTTTTCAGGAAACCCAGGTTCTACAGCTGGTCGTGGTTTCAACCCAGCTGGTGGTGCCCCAAGAGGTGGCTAGTGTGTCCCAGTAGCATATAGCATATATATATATATGTATCAGTTAGCCAGGGGGATGCCCTGCGCTTTGTTGTTGTACCCGTAGGGGAGTATGATACATGTTTGGATTATGTATTCTTTGTTGTTGATTGTTTTATGATTTGGGAAACTTATTTTAAGTATCGTAATTGTATGTTTAAAACCGTCGGTCCTAAAAGCGAAAATTTTACCCACTTTTTGATAGCTTCCGCATGTGTTTATCTGTTGTGAGCACGAGGCCTGACATGAGACAACGTCGTTGGATGGAGCTGCTAAAGGACTTTGACTACGAGATGAAGTACCAACCTGGGAAGTCAAACGTAGTGGCCGATGCTTTGAGCAGGAAGGATAGTGAGATGCTTGCATCGTTGTACATCTCTAAGGATCAAGAGCATCTTAACACTACGGTTTGGAGATTCTACCCGGCTGAGGATTGCGTTGTGGTTTCATCGTTCCAAGTGGAGCCACAGATTGTTTCGAGTATTCGAGCAGCTCAGAGGACTGATCCGTCTATCCACGAGTTGAAGTTAAAGGTCAGGGCTGGTGAACTTGAAGATTATTCTGTCTCTTCTGATGGTTGTTTGCGTTTCCGGGGCAGGTTGGTTGTGCCCAATTTGATTGATTTGAAGGAGGAGATCCTTCGGGAAGCGCACTGCAGCATACATAGTGTTCATCCTAGTGCACGGAAGATGTACCATGCTTTGAAGCCGCAATTTTGGTGGGCTGGCCTGAAGAGCGACGTTTCTGGTTTCGTTGCTCGTTGTTTGAACTGTCAGATGGTGAAGACCGAAAGGATGAGACCTGGTGGTCTGTTGCAGAGTTTGGAAGTGCCCCAATGGAATTGGGAGCACATTGCTATGGATTTCGTGACGCATTTGCCTCGTTCTAGCAGAGGATGCGATGCTATTTGGGTGGTTATAGACCGACTGTCGAAGTCTGCACATTTTATTCCCTATGGGATGACCTTCTCGTTGAAGAAGATGGCGAAGCTGTACGTTGATTTTGTGGTTAGACTGCATGGTGTGCCGATTTCGATCGTTTCTGACCAAGATCCGAGGTTTACTTCCATGTTTTGGAAGAGTTTGCAAACAGCTTTGGGCACCAGATTGGCTATGAGCACCGCATATCACCCCCATACAGATGGCCAATCTGAGCGCATTATCCAGACGTTGGAGGATATGTTGCGAGCTGTTATATTGGATTTCGGAGGTAGCTGACAGGACGCGTTGTCTTTAGTAGAGTTTTCCTACAATAACAGCTATCAGGTGACGATTGGCATGGCGCCTTTTGAGGCTTTGTTTGGCAGGAAGTGCAGATCGCCTGTATGTTGGGAAGAAGTGGGGGAGAAGCAGCTATCTGCCTCTGAATTTGTGCAGCAAATGAAAGATCATGTTGATCTAATTCGACAGCGGATGAAAGCTGCTCAGGATCTCCAAGCCAGTTATGCGAATAAGAGGCGTTGACCTCTTGAGTTTCAGGTTGGTGATCGTGTATTTCTCAAAGTTTCTCCGTTTCGCAGTGTCATGCGCTTTGGACACAAGGAAAAGTTAGCCCCTCGTTACGTCGGACCGTATGAGTTTGTTGAGAGGATTGGACCTTTAGCGTATCGGCTGTTGTTGCCGTCGGAGTTGTCTTCTCTTCATGATGTCTTTCATGTTTCCATGTTGAGGAAGTATGAGCCAGATCCGTCTCATGTGCTTAGGACTGACGAGGTTGAGCTAGATCAGTCGTTGAGCTATCAAGAATATCCTTTGCAGATCCTTGGCAGAAAAGAGAAACAGTTGAGGAATAAGACCATTCCATTGGTGATGGTACAATGGAGCAAACCTGGAAGGGAAGAAGCTACTTGGGAGCTGGAAGAAAAGATGCAGCGCGAGTGGCCGCATCTGTTTGAGTAGCTGTTGAGATAAATTTTCAGTAGTTTGTAGCTTTTGGTTGTATTTCTTCCCTAGTTGTTGTTAATTGTTTGCTCACTAATCTTGAACTATCGGCTTGTGTTAGGCAGAGTTCTGTTGTGTATCTTGATTTCGGGGACGAAATCCTTTTTAGTGGGGGAGAAATGTGAGACGTGGAAAGTTGATTAAGATTAATTTGTTGGAATCAATCGGTTTTTAGAGAATTATGGTGGTTCAGATTTCTGTTTGAGAGTTTGGTTGGCATTTTTGGGTCAGATTTCACATTTAGAGCATTTCTAGAAGTCTTCGTATTTTTGAGATTTTTGGGTGAAAGCTGGTTTCATGGTGAAAGCTGGTCGATTTGGTGAAATCCAGTCGTAGCGTGTTTTGGTAGCGCGAGATTCCTAAACGCCGTCGTTTTAATAAAATCTGGATGCGTTGTGTTAAGTGAAAGCTGGTAGCATGTTTGTATCCAGCTGCTGCTTTATCTCGTTTGTTGAGGGCAAAACGGTAGCTTTTTGATAAGTTGGTGCGACGCCGTTTTGGTGGTTGCACCTGGTACCAGCTGCGAGGAGTTGGTTGCGTCTGGTTGTCCAGCTGAGAGCAGATGTCAACGATGGTCAACTCTACTATAGCTTGCGTCTGGTTTCCTGTAGCTTGCGGCTGGTATTGCGCGAGGGTTATCGACCGGATTTGATGACGTCAGCTATGCGACGCCGTTTTATTAAGTTGGAATGCAGCGTTTTGATGCAACGTATAGTATCAGATTTTGAGCGTTATACAATCCAGCTTTTTGGATTTGAGAACCAGCCGATGATTTTAGGCGACCAACTGGTGGCAGTTTTGATGACGTAAGCGGTGCGACGTCGTTTTGTTAAGTCGCTGCGACACCGTTTTGATTAGCGTTGTTTGAGATTCTGCAGTTGGTTTCTTTGCATCTGCTGGTTGTATTTTTTAGCGTGCGTCGACTGGTTTTGTCGGTGGATGATTTTAACCAGCTTTTACGCGTGTATTTAAGGAAGACTTGGTCTTCGATTTCCAGCACCAGATCCCATACTTAGCGAAATATTATCTTGGTTGTCTACCTCTGTTCTTCGAACCCTAGTACTGTTCACCGTGAGCTTTTCTGGTGAATTCCCATCGTTGTCGGCATTTGTTTGATACATTCGAGGTAGCGTTGGACTCCTCTTGAGAAGCTCTTCCTCTCTATATCATTCTTGGAGGCTGTTGTTGGCTAGAGCGAGATCGCGAAGTTGCTGTCTTCGGCCGTGTGTTGTGTCGTTGAGGTAGAGCTTCGAATTGTTGTTGAGATCTTAGTCTTAGCCTTTGTTTAAGCTTCCTGTTAGTGGTATTGTTGGAATCAGTTGCTGGTTTGAGTTGTAACTCCCAGCCGTGGGTTTTGTGCTTGTGACCCGTGAGATTTATGCTTGTACGTTGTGTGTTCAGCAGGTTCCTAACCAGATCTCTCGGGATCCTTGTTGTGGTAGTTATTGCAGAATTGAGGTACGGATTTTGAGCTTGTAATTCAGCGTGGAACCTGGCTTGGATAAAATTGCGAGATGGCTGTGTTTGATGCTTGTACGTTGTGTGTTCAGCAGGTTCCTAACCAGATCTCTCGGGATCCTTGTTGTGGTAGTTATTGCAGAATTGAGGTACGGATTTTGAGCTTGTAATTCAGCGTGGAACCTGGCTTGGATAAATTGCGAGATGGCTGTGTTTGGATTGCTGGGTGATGTTGTTGCTCTGTGTGAGAGCTGTGTATGCTTACCGTGTGTAATTGTTTTGTTGCATATGGTTATATGTTTGTTGTTCCAGCATGTTGCATACACGCATTCCATTCAGCTATTGCAGCCTTTGTTCGTTGTTGTTTCTCTGTTTTCTTATCAGGATGCGAGGGCGAGCAGTGATTCCGCACTCTCATTTCCCTTATGAGCCGAGTGGCTAGCTACCACAGTTCATAGGTTGGGTTGTGATGCATCTGGTATGGATGGGCGAGTAGGGGTGAGTGGGTAGCACCCACATGTCCTACACTCACCGTGGCCACATATTCTGTTGCAGATTTCGTTGAGCTGTTGTCTCCTTCCTCATGCATAGCATCTGCATTTTATTCTTGCTGTTTACTGCTGTTTTATAGTTGCTCTCCGTACTGGGGTTTGACCCCATGTCCCTCTGGGGCTTGGTTGTTTTCCTTGTTGTGTTGTTTTCAGGAAACCAAGGTTTTACAGCTGGTCGTGGTTTTAACCCAGCTGGTGGCGCCCCAGGAGGTGGTTAGAGTATCCCAGTTGCGTATAGCATATTTATATGTATCAGTTGAGTTAGCCAGGGGGTTGCCCTGTGCTTCGTGGCTGTATGCTATACTGTTTTGTTATGGCTTGTAGCCTTTTGTTGTGTAGTTGTTTTTATAAACTGGGATCTATTTTAATTATTGCACTATTTTAAATTATATTGTTTTAAACCGTCAGGCCAAAAGCGAAAATTTTACCCGCTTTTTAGTAGCTTCCGCATGTGTTTGTATGTTTTATCTCTGATTAGAGCACGAGGCCTGACAACGTCTCCCGTCCCCATTTTTGTCAAACTTAGAAACACCATAGACAAGTCCCATCATTCAAAACATTTTCATCATTTGCTCAATATTCTGCCTCAAATACTTCCTCATACCTCATGCGTCAATATCAATTTCATGCATGCCACAAAAGTAACAACTTTTCTTTTCCTCAAAATTTTCGTAAAACTTCATAATTCATAAAAATTCTTAAAAAATTGCTAAAAGCATCATAAAATAAGCTTAAAATCATCATTTTAAACATGTCATGACATTAGGCTGCCCCTTCAAAAACCCGACTTTACATTTTCTACCCGACGAGACGCAGTTTGAGCGGCTAAACCCTAAAATTCATTAAAAATTCATTTCATAACCAAATCACTCCCCGTATGGATCCACATGACCCTAACTCGATGGGATAGCTCCTAGAACCAACCATAACAACCAGGATTCCCGAAACGATCAACCCAACATCTACAAACTCACTGCCCGCACGCAGACTGCAACCAGGACACGTGCTAGCTATAAAACTTATAACTAATTCATTACTTGACTCCTTTTTTGGACCTGTGTGACCCTAAATCAATGAAATATCTCCTTGATTCAACCTTGATCACACAGATCGCATAGAGCGACCTACCCAACCCCGACAACTCTAACTATCGCGCACAACCGATAAGCCAGGACATGTGCTGATCATAAAATTCGTAACTAATTTATTCCTTTACCAAAGCACTCCCTGTTTAGAACCACGTGACCCTAAATCGATGGGATAACTACCGGGATCAATCAGACCTGACCATGGAGCCTGACACGACCAACCCGACTTCTGCATTCCCATTGTTCGTGCACAGACTGTCCACCAGCGCCTGTGTGGTCTAGCCCTCGATTCCGATCATTCTCCTTGACACTAAGACACCACCGGACCTTAAAATAGTCCCTAATAGACCCCTAGACTCAAACCTAATGCCTTTGGACCAGCCCTTGATCGAACCCTCACCTCAAACCCTTGAACCATTCATCCCTTAGCCCTAAACTCTCTCTTGACTCCATCTAGTCCTTCGACCCTTGCCCCAACTCTCTCCTAGGCAGCCTTTTTGATGGAGAATTTGTGTTTTGGTGAAGACAAAAAGATATTAATTAACTAGCTCAACGATATAATCGACCAGATCAAGATGAAGCTTACTGCGTTGATTACTCAAACCGGATCGGAGTTAAGCTGGTTAAGGACAAACCAGCTCAGTGATTCTAGAACTAAGCTATGCCGCTGAAGGACTGTTAGAGTAGATGCCCAACTAGCCAACTTGTGGCGTGTGGGTTTATATACTCTTGTATATGACAATCTTTATATATGATATTCGCATTTATTATATGGCGTTCTTTACTTTCATTGTGTGTATAATGATTAACAATTGCGTTGAGTAAAGACCTAGAATACACCTAAGTGTATGTTAGATGTGATAGTGGGTATGACGGCTATCATGAAACACATCTAATAGTCACTGTGTATCCTGAACATGTTCCTAGTCGATTGGGCCGTCAAAATAAGGATAAGGCCGCCCGAGTTCGAGACTAGTATCGTCATTGAGACTCTACATGATAGGCGTCTCACTTTGACCCATTTGCCGACTCACTTGGGGTCATAAGGCGTCGGGATTGGGTGAGAACCCGATGCATGTAGGAGTCGATGCATCGTTGTCGAGGATTCATCGCTCGCAGACATGCGTGGATATCCTATGCTATCTGAGGGGATAATAGTGTATGAATCTCTGGCCAGAGTACTAGAAGTGTTTTAGGTAAATGTGTTTACCTAGTTACACTCGCGATGTCACTATTTGATCTCATATATGTATGCATAGCTATCGGATCTATAGCGACTCTCGATTTACCAATGGTCGTTGATCTGATCGGGATATATGGATTGAAAGGACCGTACTGTACGCTAACCACGACCAACTGGTTCTTGCAGGCACTATCAGTGATACCTAGGGGATCATGGGGCGATGTTTCTAGATGCTCTTACCATGATTCGTTGGGCAAGTCCGGGATTGTGATTCCAGAGCCACAATGGTTGTGGGCCCACGGCTAGCTGTATCACTGAACCATTGAGGGTCACACAAGTACTGGATTCGAGATTCCTGCATAGATACTCAGCTAAATGTGTTGAGCATACGAAGAGGATTTTTGGAGTGCGACTTCCTAAAAGTCAACAGGGGTCAAATCGGGATTTCCCGCTGTTGAGGGGCAAAACGGTCATTTTGCACTGGGGTTCTGAAAAATGATTTTTCAGATCATAGTGTTCAGTTTCAAAAACTGAGTCGATCGGTCCGATCTGATCGGCGATCGGAGTTACGATGAAGTCACGGTAATAGGGATGAACCGAATGTTCATTCGTTGGACCCGGGCCCGTTGGGCCGGTCCAATCCTATTACTTGTCTATTTAATATAGACTTGATTAGACTCTTAACACTTGATACACAACACTAAACCCTAAACCTAGAGCTTAGTGTGCCGCCCCCTTCTCCTCTCCAAAAGCCGTCGTCGCCGCCCGCCGTGCGCCGCCGCCGCCTCTCTTCGCCGGAAAATTGTTTCCGGCCAAATTTGACGAGGAGAATCCGTCCGCGCCGATCTCGTCAGTCCTTCTAGTGCAGGATGACGAAGGAGTCTCGCATCTGGTCGTGGACCGGATTGACGTAGTCTACCGCAATCTACCGTGAAGTGCCATTTTCTTTACGAAACCGGTCGGAGCCAGGCACGAGTTGCCAGCGAGGTAGCAATCTTAAACGCCCTATGAATGTCATAGTATGTTATCGATTTTATCGTATTGATCGTCTCCCGATATTGTTTTTCGTTCTTCCGCTGCCTCGTCGGGAGGCGTGATCCGGATCCCAACAGTGGTATCAGAGCCAAGGTTTTCGGATCTGATCAATACATTATGCCTTATTGTATCTAATGTTTTAATTTTTCAGAATCGAATTAAAAACTCTTGAAGATCGGCCGCCGGCCGCTGCCATGTGAGGCGGCCACCTCACCCCGGCCGCGCGCATGTGCGCGCGCCTCATTGTGCGTCGAGCGCGAGAACCAGCGCGCTGGCCGCGCTTGGTTGAGCGACGACGCTGTTGATTGGGCGACGCTTGGCGCCGCTTCACGCGAGGTGGTCGAGCGAGGAGGGCGACGATGGCTGGACGTCGGGCGCTTGTCGCGCGATGGCTGGACGTCGGGCGCTTGTCGCGCATCTCGGCTGGACGTCGGGCGTTTCCTCCGCGCGAGGTGGCCGCTCGATGATCGCCGCTCCATGCGATGGTGGCCGACCTACTGTTGTGCGATGGTGCTGCTAGATGTGCCGCTCTCGGACGAAGACCGCTGGGAGTCGTGGCGCGACGTTGCGCGCGGCCGTGCGTCGCGCTTGGCGCGACGTTGCGTGGCTGCCGCACGCAAATTTCGTAGTGGATACAATTAAAATTAGTAAAATGTGATTTTAATTATGAAATGTGATTTTGTAATAAAATATGATTTTGTTGATTAAAATTGTTTTATCGGCAAAATACGATTTTATTATAAAATACGATTTCGTAATTAGAATATGATTTTACAATAAATAATTAGATTATTTAATTATGCATGTTAATTAGATTAATTGCATGATTGGGGTGATCGAGAGTCGTGCCCAATGTGTTAGGTGTATGCAATAGGTTTTATTTGATTTCGGTTTTTAATATTTGATTATCATTTAAAGTGGGCCTGTTTGTGGCCCGTTCCCACCCCTTGATAAATGTATCCCTTATCTGTCATAGCAATTTAAATGTAAATTACTAGATTTAGTGGGAGGACATCCGAAGATGGTGGAGATGACGATCAAGATATTGAAGACCGAAGATCTGTAAAGCCGGAAAGCATTGTAATAGGATTGCATTGCATATTGCATTACCCCTAGGATTGGACCCAGGTCCGTGACTGGCAACCACGGACCGCATAGCTCTCGCGATCGATCATCCCAATGTTTATTTATATATGTTGATATATAGATTAGTTGAATCCGCATGTTGCATGTTTTTAAATTTGATTTAAAACAAATGCATGAGACCAAAGTTTTTCAGAATAAAATCCCTCGTTTTAAATATGATTTAAAACTTATATCAAGATAAATGTTTATTTGATAAACTAAAAGGTATTTAAAATTGTTTAAATTAACCCTACCTTCCATCAACAATGGGTGTACGTCGATGATACCCGTATACATTGCCCGGCTCATATTATTGAGGGGGTCATGTATGCCGGAAAGCTGTCCACGCCATTGACAACTGTTGTGAGTCGGTGGGAACTCCCTTTAATGTTGGCTCATATTATTGGGGACGTTAAGGGGATCGTCCTTCACGACTCGACATTGATGGGTCATCTTGACACGTGATAGTAAACGGCGTCATATTATTGGACCCTTACTGGACGTGAGGTGAATACATGGAGGTTGCACCGGTTGCAATCGGAAACTACCTTTTGGGGGTAATGGATGGCTGATATTATTCGGGTCCATGATCGCTTGATTGGGCTCCGTGTACCCACTAAAGAAACCTACTTTCTCGATTTCATTAGAGGGTGGTGAAATCGTTAAAATAGTGGGAGGGTAATTCATAAAACTAAATGACCATGTTTTATGTCTTAGCTTATATCTTATATAGTCAGTGATGTATGTCCGTTTTCCTTTCAGTATTACTGCTTATAAAATGGTTTCGATGAAAAACCCGCTTGCTGCTATACTGGATAGCAA
>KV006449.1:48491-60263 GCA_001598015.1 Dorcoceras hygrometricum
TTACTTGGTGTATGAGTTTGAGTTAACTCATATTTTGTAGTATTGAATATTTTGAATGTATGATTTGAAGTTCAGGCCCATTGTATTTCGAAAAAATTTTTAAGCCCTGATTTTAAGCTTCCGTGATTATGCGCTTATTATGTGTTAATTGTTAGTTATTAGCACGGGGCCTGACAAATATGGTGCGTTGTGTTGATGACGTAGGGTTTACTGTCGTCAGTCGAAGAGAGTTATTGCGTAACGGTATGCCTGCTGGTGACAGTTGGATGACGTCACGTCGTGTATTGGTATCGAAAGTGCTGACGTAGACATTGCTGTTATCAGTCGATGGTTGAGACATCAGTTGCAAGAACTGTCGACAGAAATGCTTATACAAGTCTGACGTCATTTGATACGTCAATTAGCGCAACCAACTGCCGACAAAAGATGATGACGTAAGCGTGTACGTAACCCAAGCTGAAAGCAGACGCGCGAATACAAGGATCAATGAGGAAGCGCCATGTGTTGGTTACTACACGAGGTAGATGCAGGATTCTTTTGCAGTTGCTCCCAGTGTACAGCTTTGTTTGGAGCAGCATCAGTCTTCTTCATCAGCTTCTGATAGTTCGTCTTCGCTACATTTTGATCAAACAGATGTCGATGCGACAGCGTCTTCTCGACCTACTATTTCTCCGGATCTCTCTGCTGTGTTTGCTGATTTTCAAGCTGCTCTTTCAGATCAGATGTTTGCATTTCAGAGTGAAATTTCATCCAGGATGCATAAAATTGAGCAGAACGTGTGTGACTCCCTGAGGGATCAAGCAGACATATTCAAAAATTTATCTCAGGGAGCACGCCAAGAAGTCCGCACTCTAGATGATGTTCACACTATTCGCTTCAACGAATTCCGCAAGAATGTCCTCACTCAGAATGCTACTATTTTTCAAGGACTAGCGGATGTTCGTAAGGAAGTGGAAGCTGTTAATGCCAAAGTGGACATCATGGCCTCTCGCGTTAATGCTATTCAAAAGGATGCTGAGGCTACCAAGGAAGCCCTTTCCCACCAGCTTCTTGAATTCCAAAGTTCAGCACAGGAGAATCACAATGTTATTCATGCCCAGCTAAGTGAGCTTGTTGACTACATTCATAGGGGCAGTGCTGACAAAAAGGGGGAAAGTGGCAGCCGAGGACTTCAAAAGCCTGCGAATACTCAAAAAGAAGGCAGTGCAGTGACTCCAACTTTTGAGCAAAGAGTTCAAATGGCTCAGCGACGCATTGTTCAGACAGTACTAGATGCTGATGCCAACAGAGAGTCAAGATGCAGCAGAGCGAGACAGGGAAAGAAGAAGAAAAGAATCTAGGTCGTTGAAAAGAAGAAGAAGAGATTAGATTTTCTTTTCTGCTGATATTCTTTGTACACATCCTATGTACAAATTTTGTTGGTTAATAAAATTTGTTTTCCAGCAGATAGTGTGCAATTTATTTTTGCATATCTTTTGTCTCGGCTGCTGAAGTTTTGTCATCACCAAAAAGGGGGAAATTGTTAGGACAATATTTATAAGTTTTGGTGATAACAAAAATAAGACAAGTTGCAATTGGACAATCAGTTGTCGCACTCTTCAGAAGATCGTCTTATCTATCTACAGTGGTGATTCAGCAGTTGGAGCTTTCGTGAGTTTTCAGCAGTTGGTATGCTTTCAGTGGTTGATTCTTATTCAGAGAGATTCAGCAGATACTTCATTGAAGAGCATTCAACAGATGTTGTTGTCTCGATCAGCAGGTACCGATTTGAGTATTCAGCGTGTTTTTGCTAAGGATTGGTAAACGAAAGCGTTTTGAGAAGCTTTCTTGAAGAGATCAGCAGTTGGTTAAGTCTATTTGTTGAGATTGCGATACGACAGCGTTTGGATAAGTTGGAACGACAGCATTTTGATTGATTCAGCAGAAGCGTTCTTTTGGCATATCAGCAGACAGCTACAGTGACTTCAACCAGCAGATAGCTACATGTTGTTAACCAGCAGATGTATTTCAAGATAACAAAACGGCGTCACTTGATTAAGTTGACACGACATCGTTTTATTGCTTAAGGAATCAGTAGATGGAAAAATGCGTATGCATATCAGCAGATGAATTCTTCCAAGCGTTTTCCAGTCGAAGTTCTTGACTACGACGATGGATGTAAGTGCTGGTTACCAAACTTATTTCAGGCGCAAGCTCAAGTGATTCAAATACGATTGTTTACTCTTAAGGAAAAGATTTGTTGGATCGTACAGTTGCCTGGAATTGAGGAGACAAGTTAGGTACTATTTTTGGTGAATAGTACAGTGTACAGTGACCGTTTCTCTATGCTTGCACAAAAATTGGAAAGAAGACAAATTGGCTCTGTGAATGAGTTTTTGACCTTGCAGTGGAGCAGAGATTAAGGTGTACGATTTTGGCAGTAATTCAAACGGGATTCATTTCCTTTGGAGAATTTAATATGACCGTTGCAGTCGAAGCCTATAAATATCAGCAGCGGCGTTGAAGAAGATACACTTCGCTAATTATCTATTGCTGTAACGCTGCCAAAATCTTTACAGAGCTTTCACTTCGTTGATATTCAAAAAGCTCAAGACTCGAAGAACTTATCGTTTTGATCTTCATTAGAAAAACATTCGAGTCAATCTTCTGGTTATTCATTTGTTGATACCAGAAGATACTTACAGTCTCTTGATTCGTGTTCTCATTGATATATTTGATAGAGTCTGTAAACGAACTGTCTTTTAAGAAGTTCGTAAATCGTTCAAAACATTGTAAAAACCAGCAGCGAAGTCTGCGTCAAGTGTTGTAAAGCGCTAGGAGTTCTCGTAGCTGCGGGTTACGGGAGCGGGTGTTTGTAGAAAGGCTACACACATCAAAGTCTTTTAGTGCTACCTTCCGAGGAGGAAGAAGGGGAGACGTAGGATATTGATATCCGAACTTCCAGAAACAAACTCTCGACTCAATCTTTTACTTACGCATTTATTTTGTGTTGCGCATTGTTCATTGTTCACAAACCAATCGGCCTATTTCCGCACATATTTTGTTGGCTGAGAAGTTTGCATAAAACTGAGATCCAAACATTTTTGAACTTTGAAATAGAAAAATCGAAGGAGTTCATTCAACCCCCCCTTCTGAACTCCTATTTGCTTAGTGATCCTATTTCCGGGACCATCATATCGTTAAAATCTGAGTTGACTTATGTCAAATCTATTTCTTTTCTAACACTATTTCTATAATGACATCTGTTTTTCCCGATAGCGATATAAACCCTGAAGGCAAATCTGTTTTATGATAGAGATCTGATTTTATTCCCGAAAGCGATGAGTTTCCAGTAGTCAAATCTGATGCTCAGTAGGATTTTAAAGATAAATGCGTTTTAAAAGAAAAGTGAAACCCGATATTTTTCAAAGCTGATTTCAACCAGATATGAGTTTAAGAAGAAAAGTTTAGTTTTAAAGGATTTATGACATAGATAACAGACGATCACAAAGGAAGGGTGAACAGCTGTCCAGATGTCAGTTGCCCCTTCATAAACGAAGGGTGAGCAGTCGTCGAGAGTGTCGATTGCCCTTTCACAATGAGCTCTATGCTAAGATTGAATTCATAAGTAACTTGATCAAGTGCCAATGGACCTAAGGAGAGCTTCTAAGCCATAAATCACAAGAAAAAAAATGAAGGGATCTGGGTTATCTTCCCCACATCAGAGTTTACGAAATAAAGTTTATGTTAAATGTATTCCTTTAAAATAAGTTATGTTAAAGTTAAGAAGTCTGCCTGCATTAAGTGATCTTGATATTCTCAGATTTTACTTGCTGAGCCCCTAGGCTCATTAGCTAATAAATGGTGCAGGTGAGATAGATCCAGGGCAAGCGGGCGGTGGGAACTGATTTAGCTGTGGTGTTGTGTTTATCGATGGCTAGAGTTTTCGTGTCTTAGTTGTTGTTGTTTTTATCTTTTGTCAAATCTGTATTAGATCCATTACAACAATAGTAAATTCATATAGAATTTCAGATGTTGTAATATCGCGCTTTAAATTTTATATGAAATCTGATGTTGAGAAATCTGTTTCCGCATTTTTTTTAATTGGCGCCGAAATTAGTGTTTGTAGATTGAAACTTATTTTCATGTTATAAGAAATACAGCTTATAACAATTGCCATTCAATTTTCATTTTATTCTTTCAAATTAATTCAAATTCGTGACCCCATGGGTTTGGATGTCACAACTTCGTATCAGAGCATGGTCCTGAGATAAACACATGCACTTTCAGTTGAAACAGATTTCATCGACCGTTGCTCCAGAGCTGTGAGTTTATTTTATGTTTCAGAGCATTGTATTTAAAATTACCATGTTATGATAATTATATTGGGGTGGATTACGGACTATAGATTATAAGATGTCAGGTAGAGGAAGAGGTAGAAGGGGTAATCCCTTAGAAGAAACCAACCCTGACAGTAATGCTAGCATCGCTCAAATTCTAAGAATGCTGGTAGAACAAACTGGCAGAGGCAATGACCAATCTTCTAGCAGTAGAGGACCAAGCTATGATGATCCTCAAGAGAAGTTCAGAAGGCAGAAGCCAAAGGAGTTTAGTGGTACAACGGATCCATTGGTTGCTGAGAGCTGGATCAAGTCAATGGAGGTTATTTTTGAGTACCTCCAGATGTCATATTTGGATAGGCCTAGGTGCTCTATCTACATGTTGAGAGAGGATGCCATGATTTGGTGGGAAGGAGATAAGTTATCGGTGGATTTGACAAATCTTACTTGGGAAAATTTCAAGCAAGTGTTCTTTGAGCAATACTTCACAGCAGACAAGAGGTCTGAGTTGAAGAGGGATTTTTTGACTTTGAAAAAGGAAGCATGACCGTACAAGAGTATGTGCGGATGTTTGAAAGAGGGTGTTACTTTGTACCTCTTATAGGTAATGATCCAGAGGAGAAGTTAAGTCACTTTGTGGAAGGACTAAAGCCTATGTTCAAGATGAATGTTAGGCTATCTGTGCCCAAGACTTATAGAGAAGCAGTAGATAGAGCCCTGCGAATTGAAAGAGACTGGAAGGATGTGGATGAAGAAAGGCAACAGAAGAGACATGCCTTCCAGCAAAAAGGATCAGAGGCCGTTTAAGAAGCAGAATAAGAACCAGCAAAGGCTTCAAGAGCAGAAACCTTTACTAATCCAACCCATTAGCGCAGTTCCTGTCAATATTAATAGACCGGTCTGTCCCAAGTGTCAGAAACCACACCCTGGTCAATGCAGACTTGGACAGAATGTCTGCTACAAATGTGGGTTACCAGGGCATATGGATCAGAGGCCGTTTAAGAAGCAGAATAAGAACCAGCAAAGGCTTCAAGAGCAGAAACCTTTACTAATCCAACCCATTAGCGCAGTTCCTGTCAATATTAATAGACCGGTCTGTCCCAAGTGTCAGAAACCACACCCTGGTCAATGCAGACTTGGACAGAATGTCTGCTACAAATGTGGGTTACCAGGGCATATTATGAAGAATTTCCCAAAGACAAAGCAGCTGGTGACCAGTAGAGCGTATGTAATGACAGGTGAGCAGGCCAATCCAGATTCAACAGTGGTTACGGGTAAGATCTTGATTGCTGGTTTGCCCTCTATAGCATCGATAGATTCAGGAGATATTCATTCTTTTATAGCAGCCAAGTTTGCTAAGAAGTTACCCATCAGACATGATCAAGTAACTATAGGCTTTTGTGTAACAGTGCCTTCGGGAGAAGAGTTAGTATCCCATGACTTGTTTCAAGATTTAGAACTTAGGCTTCAAGGGCGTTTGATTACCGCATATTTGATAGTGCTACCAATGCATGAGTTCGATATGATATTGGGAATGGAGTGGTTAACCAAGTATGGAGTAGTAATTTATTTTAAGTTTTGAACAGTAGTGGTTAACCCACCAGGAGGAGACCCATTTACGTTTGAGGCTAATCAGATTCGGAAGATTCCGCGTATTATCTCAACTCTTAAGGCACAAAGTTGTTTGAGGAAAGGTGGGATAGGATTTTTGATAAGTCTGTCGTCCTTAGTAACGATTATTAAGACCCAACTTTCAGATGTGGAGGTAGTAAATGAGTTTCCCGAGGTTTTTCCAGAGGATATACAAGGACTACCACCAGATAGAGAGCTGAAATTTTCGATTGACTTAGTACCAGGAGCAGCCCCTGTATCCAGGCCACCCTATCGTTTAGCCCCATCGGAAATGAAGGAATTAAAAGAACAGATACAAGATCTGTTGATTATTAAGACCCAACTTTCAGATGTGGAGGTAGTAAATGAGTTTCCCGAGGTTTTTCCAGAGGATATACAAGGACTACCACCAGATAGAGAGCTGAAATTTTCGATTGACTTAGTACCAGGAGCAGCCCCTGTATCCAGGCCACCCTATCGTTTAGCCCCATCGGAAATGAAGGAATTAAAAGAACAGATACAAGATCTGTTAGAGAAATGGTTTATTAGGCCAAGCACTTCACCTTGGGGAGCCCTTGTTCTTTTTGTTAAGAAGAAAGACGAGAGTTTGAGATTATGTATAGATTACCGAGAGTTGAATAAGTTAACTATTAAGAATAAATATCCCCTCCCTAGGATTGAGGATCTTTTTGACCAGCTGAAAGGATCGAAAGTCTTTTCTAAGATTGACTTGAGGTCTGGTTACCACCAGTTGAAGATTAAGTTAGCAGATATCTATAAAACAGCTTTTAGAACTCGCTATGGCCACTATGAGTTCTTAGTGATGCCTTTTGGTTTAACTAACGCTCCATCAGCTTTTACGGATTTGATGAATAGAGTTTTCCAACCCTTTTTGGATCAGTTCTTAGTTGTGTTCATAGATGATATCTTAGTATACTCTAAGACCAGATTTGAGCATGTTGAACATTTGAGGACAGTGCTTCAAGTTTTGAAGAATAAGCGATTGTTTGCCAAATTTAGTAAATGTGATTTCTGGTTGGAGAAAGTAGCATTCTTAGGTCATATTATATCTAATGATGGATTGGAGGTAGACCCAGCCAAGATAGAAGCTGTTCGTGACTGTCCAGTACCCAAATCTGTTTCCGAGATAAGGAGTTTCTTGGGATTAGCCGGATATTATAGGCGATTTATTCAAGGATTTTTCAAGATAGCAGTTCCCTTGACCTCATTAACAAGAAAGCAGGTTAAGTATGATTGGACCCCTGAATGTCAATCCAGCTTTGATAAGTTGAAACAAGCATTGATAGAAGCCCCTGCGCTAACCATGCCATCGGATCAAGGAAAGTTTGTCATCTATACAGATGCGTCTGTTGGGATTAGGTGTTGTATTGATGCAGGACCGAAGAGTGATTTCCTATGCTTCCAGACAACTTAAGGATCATGAGATGAATTATCCCACGCATGACCTAGAGTTGGCAGCCGTAGTTTTTGTCAGGCCTCGTGCTCACAACAGAGTAAAATCATACAAACACATGCGGAAGCAACTAAAAATGGTTAAAATTTTCACTTTTGGCCTGACGGTTTAAAACAATATAAATTAAAATACAACAATACTTAAAATAATCTCAGTTTAAAAACAACCAACAATGTTTACGACAATAAACCAAACAACACAGAAAATGGCATCCCCTGGCTCACAGCCAGTTACAATAGCCTAGGCATCACCCGGGACATCCCACCAAAAAGGTGATACCAGTGCATATAAATAATATACATAACTGGGACACTCTAACCACCTCCTCGGGCACCTCCAGCTGGGTTAAACCCACGACCAGCTGTAAAACCTGGATTCCCTGAAAACAACACAACAAGGAAAACAAACCTAGCCCCATAGGGACATGGGGTCAAACCCCAGTACGGAGAGCAACTATAAACAGCAGTAAACAGCATGAATAAAATGCAGATGCTATGCATAAAGTGAGGGACAACTGCCAAAGGCTACAACCAAATAAGGGAGCCAAAGAACGCAATGCATATCTCAACAAAGTCTGCAATAGAGTATATGTGGCCACGGTGAGTGCAGGGTATGTGGGAGCTACCCACTCGGCCCTACTCGCCCACCAATACCAGATGCATCAATCGCTCGACCTGCTGTTGCCCAACCTATGAACTGTGGTAGTTAGCCACTCGGCGCATAGGGGCTAACACATCCCAGCAGGGAGATGAGAGTGCGGAATCACCGCTCGCCCTCGCATCCTGGTAATAACAGAGCAACAACAACGAAAAAAGGGCTGCAAAGCTGAAATGAGATGATAATGCGTGTATGAAACATGTTGGAATGACAAGCATATATCATATGCACAAGCAGCAATATCAACAGCAAGTATACACCACATAATTCACGGCCATCTCACAGAACAGTAGCCTCACAGAGCAATCATACACTGCAGCCAACAAATAGTCATCCAAGCCATAAACCTGCTGATTTACAAGCTCCAATCCGTACCTTAAAAGGAATCCCAAGAAATCTGGTAGAAACCTGCTAAACAACGAAGCATAATTCTCAGGGATGCTAACAGAAGCTCACGGCTGGGAGCTACGCTCAACCAACGCCAATACTACCAATACAACTAACATGAAGCTTAATTCTAGGCTAGGAACAAGATCTCATCACCAAATCAAAAAGCTACATGAACGCACAAACACACGACCGAAAGACAGTAGCTTCGCGATCCACAACCAGCCAACTACAGCCTCCAAAAGTGGTATGGAAAGAAAGAGCTTCTCGAGAGGAGTCCAACGCTACCTCGCACGTACCAAATGATGGCCGGAAACGACGAGAATTTGCCGGAGAAACTCACGGTGAACAGTAACCTAGGGTTCGAAACGAAGAACAACAACCGGGAGAATATTTTGCTAAGTATGGGAATCCAATAAACCAATCGAAGACCAAGTCTTACTATATATATATACATCTCAACTGCTGATAACAGATCCCACCGACAAAACCAGTCGACACTCGCTGAATATACAACCAGCAGATGCAAAGCAAACCAACTGCTGAATCTCTTAAACAACGCCAGCAAAACGGTGTCGCACCGACTTAACTAAACGACGTCGCACAGCTTACGTCATCGTATCTGCCATCAACTGGTCACCCAAAACCAGCGACTGGATTCCTCACACAACGCAACATATCGTTGCAGCTGGTACAGACGCGACATCAAAACGTAGCGTTTCAACTAAGTAAAACCACGTAGCTTCGCACACGTCATCAAATCAGCTGAACTACACAAATGCAACGGCTGGTCCCCTTAGCGCTAACCAAAACGACGTCGCCTTCAGTAATCCAAACGACAGCGTTTTGCACCCGCTACAGGAACTTGCTGCTAACAGATAACATTCAGCAGATACCTCACAAAACGTCGCCGTTTTGAAATTCCTTAGCGCTCTCTGCTGAAATCCACGTAAGCGTTGCTGCTGGCAGATCCTACCCAACGAACGCCTAAGATACTATCTGCTGGTAGACTTTGCAAACGGCTGGTTACTCGATACAACACGACGGCGTTTCGATCTCCTGCTACACAAATATGCATTGCGACTGGTTTTCACCACCGACCAGCTTTCACCTCAAAAATACCAAAAATAAAAAACTCCCAGAAATGTTCTAAACGTGAAATCTGACCCGAAAATGCAAACCAAACTCTCAAACAGAGATGTGAACCACCAGAACTCCCTAAAAACCGATTAATCCAACCAAATCAATCGTATACAATTCCAGGTCTCACAGTTTTGGCCCTTAAGATCTAGAGACATTACCTTTATGGGGAGAAGTGTGAGATATTCAGTGACCATAAGAGCCTCAAATACTTTTTCACCCAGAAGGAACTCAATATGAGGAAGAGGAGATCGCTAGAGCTGGTAAAATATTATGATTGCACGATCAGCTATCACCCAGGAAATGCTAACGTGGTGGCTGATGTTTTAAGTAGGAATTCTGACGGATCTGGCTCATTCTTCCTCAACATGGAAACATGAAAGACATCATGTAGAGAAGACAATTCCGGAGGCAACAACAGCCTGTACGCCAAAGGGCCAATCCTCTCAACAATTTCATACGTTCCGACGTAACGAGGGGCTAACTTTCCCTTGTGTCCAAAGCGCATGACACTACGAAATGGAGAAACTTTGAGAAATACTTGATCACCAACCTGGAACTCTAGAGGTCGACGCCTCTTATTAGCATAACTAGCTTGGCGATCTTGGGCAGCTTTCATCCGCTGTCTAATAAGATCCACATGATCTTTCATTTGCTGCACAAAGTCTGGAGCAGATAGCTGTTTCTCCCCCACTTCTTCCCAACAAACTGGCGATCTGCACTTCCTGCCATACAAAGCCTCAAACGGTGCCATGCCAATCGTCACTTGGTAGCTATTATTGTACGAAAATTCCACCAAATACAACGCGTCCTGCCAGATACCACCAAAATCCAACACAACAGCTCGCAACATATCCTCCAAAGTCTGGATAGTTCGCTCAGATTGGCCATCTGTTTGGGGGTGATACGCTGTGCTCATAGCCAACCTGGTACCCAAAGCTGTCAGCAAACTCTTCCAAAACCTGGAAGTAAACCTTGGATCTCGGTCTGAGACGATCGAAACAGGCACACCGTGCAATCTAACCACAAAATCGATGTACAGTTTCGCCATTTTCTTCAACGAAAAAGTCATACCATAGGGAATGAAATGTGCATACTTCGACAAATGATCGATAACCACCCAAATAGCATCGCATCCTCTGCTGGAACGAGGTAGATGCGTCACAAAATCCATTGCTATGTGCTCCCAATTCCATTGGGGCACTTCTAAACTCTGCAACAGACCACCAGGTCTCATCCTTTCGGCCTTTACCATCTGACAGTTCAAACAACGAGCAACAAACCCAGAAACGTCACTCTTCAGGCCAGCCCACCAGAAGTGTGGCTTCAACGCATGGTACATCTTCCGTGCACCAGGATGAACTCTATGTCTGCTATAGTGCTCTTCTCGAAGGATCTCCTCCTTCAAATCAATGAGGTTAGGCACAACCAACCTGCCACGAAACCTCAAACACCCATCGGACGAGACAGAATAATCCTCAAGTTCGCCAGCCTTGACCTTCAGCTTCAACTCGTGGATGGAAGGATCAGTCCTTTGAGCCTCTCGAATACTAGAAACAATTTGTGGCTCCACTTGAAAAGAAGAAACCACAACACAATCTTCAGCCGGGTAAAACCTCCAACCTGAAGTGTTAAGATGCTCTTGATCCTTAGAGATGTACAACGAAGCAAGCATCTCACTAGCCTTCCTGCTCAAAGCATCGGCCACTACGTTCGACTTCCCAGGATGATACTTGATCTCGCAATCAAAGTCCTTTAGCAGCTCCATCCAACGACGTTGTCTCATATTTAAGTCAGGCTGTGAAAATAGATACTGCAAACTTTTGTGGTCCGAGTACACCACAAATTGCTCGCCATACAGGTAGTGACGCCAAATCTTCAGCGCAAAAACCACCGCTTGTGAGGATTGATAAATTTGATTAGTGATTAATAAGATTTTGGAAGGATTAGTCACGAGATTTGAATTACCAAATTTCTCTAAGTATCGAAATCAGTCGCAGCAAAAATCCAAGAGTCAACGCGGGTCAACGGTACTGTAGCTTGCGACTGGTGGAATTTGAGTTAGATAGTTACTGTAGCTTGCAGCTGGTTGAATTTTGGAATTCAGTCGTTGCGCTTGTGGTGGTTGCTGCTGGAAGCAGGCGCGCAATTGCAAGAATCAATGAGGAAATGACGCGTGGCGGT